>VSMD01001135.1:0-87437 GCA_008750895.1 Mirza zaza
GGGATGGCGCAGAGACAAGAAAACCTGCAGCTCTGCGAATGAGGCAGCAGGAGCAGGTACTGTTTCGCAGGAAGCTCTGCTGCCGGCCACCAGGGTCCCCGCCCAGCCCACCACCCCCAGCCTCTGAATACCTGCCCGTTGAACATGACCGTGGCCCAGTTATCGTTGCCCTTCTTCAACACAAAGACAATGTTCCCCGGCATGACCTGGAGCTCCTCCTTTGTCTCAGGCACAAACCCGAACAGCACGCGGTGAGCCTCCCCTTCCAGAGCCCTGCAGGCGGTAGACACGAGGTCGGCCCACTGCTGGGCTTGGACCACAGCCCCCACGCGGTGGGGGACAAGCATGGTGGACTTGGGGCCAGGGACTTGGCTCCAGGCTCGCTCTCACTCCACAGCCAGCAGCCCCCGTGACCCTGACCGAGCAGGCTGCTCGCCTGCCTGGGCTCCTGAGAGCTCTAGCGAAGAAACTGCATGTGAACATGACCATGACCATGACCACATATGCAGTGGGACAAGAGTAGAGAAAAGACCAAGGCAACACTAGATAACAAGGCCTTCCAGTCCTCGCCCCCCCCTCCCTCCGAGGAGACGGGTTCCTGGCTGGGCAATCTCGGCCGGCTCCCAGACCCGAGCTAGGTGGGTCAGGGGACTGCGGCCCGGGCTTGGCACAAGGCGGAAGTCAGGTGCAAGCCTCGGGCCAGGACAGGGAGGGGCTGCAGGGCCAGGGGCTGCTGCGGAGCCCAGAGGTTGTGCCCGGGGCTCTGAGGCCGCCTAGCTGCTGGCATCACGCCTCTGGGCTCTGCGGTGTCTGATGGTGCCACTTTGGAACCAGCGACAGAATGGCATTAAGGCCTCGTGTGGAATTAGGATCTCAGGCTCCCTCCATTCGCTCCTCACTCTGTTATGTTCCCCTCAGCCCTGGCTTTCTTCCCAGACAGCCTGTCCCCTCCTGCAGCGAGCACCGAGCACGGACTCTCCCTGCTCCCGCGGAAGGAGCCCGGCCAGCCCCTCTGTGTGCTGTCGCTGCTTTGCTACTTTCTTCATCTTTTCTTAACCTCTTGGGGGGCGGGGGAGCTGGGCTTGCTTCATGGCTGAGAGGGAATTCTTGAGAAAGCTGTAGGTTATGTCACTCTTTGCTTCTCATTTTACAGAAGAATAACTTCCTTTTCTTGAGTCCTTCCCCTTATTTCTTCAGAAAACATGCGCCAGTAGGACACAGGGGACGCCATTCTAGCCTCCTGACGCCAGAGCCTCCTCCCCTTGGTGCAAAGCTCACCTCTGGCCTCAGGTCAGCAGCCTGCTCCCCCCCTGCCACCCGGGCAGCTGTTCCACCAGGACGCTGCTGCCTCGGCAACAAGCCCTCGCTATGCGGTGGCTGTGCATGCTGACATGGGGACTCTGGGACACCACGCAGCTGCAGCCAGGCCCCGTGGTCAGCCCCACCGCAGCCGAGGCCCACCCCCACTGCACCATTCCTGTCTAACCTTGAAAACGGGAGAAGCTGAACATTCTAGAACATTCTAGAAAAATCCAACAAGATTTAGACCCTGCCCCCAGTTTCATCTTCTTCACCCCCTGTGTTGCCATCAGTTCACTCGGGGAGCGTGGATGTTCTGCATACGGCTGGGTCTAAATCTGACTTACCTGAAGATCTCTGGGGTTTTGGGTCTGGGTGGAGGCTCGGCTGCCTATTTTCGCATCGAGGAAAAATGAAGAGGGACAGGGAGGGAAAGGGAGGGAGAGAGAACAGGCCTTTAATGGTAATGCGAGCACTCTTGCAGACCACCACACCAAAGCGTGCGCTCTGACTGCGGGGACACTGTCTGGGGAAGGCCCCGCACACCCGACACGCTGGGAAGTCCACCTGCCCCAGCCGCCCGGTGCAGTCTGGCCAGCGCAGCAGTCCCCAAGTGGGTGCCAGAACCGGCTTCCGGACAGGGCTCGCTGCCCCAGAGCAGCACGGAGCCGGGAGAGTGCTTGTGACCTGGAGCTCTGTCTCTTTCTCAGGACGGTTTCCAAAGGCTCTGTTCTATAATTAATGCCTGCTGTGTCACATGACAAATGCTTCTGAGTATCTAAAATCAACCCAGGGTCCACCGACCAGGCAAGACTGTCCTCTCCGCACGGTCGCCCTGCTGCGCCGAGCACCACGGGACCAGGGCTCTTTCCCCCCTGTGGTCCTCTGGCGGAGCCGAAGCCCAGGGCACCCCGGCAAGGCTGCCTTCAACGTCACGGTGAAGAAACAGAGCCGGGGACCTAGGTGCGGGCTGCCCTTCCTTCCTCTCTGCCCGTCCGCCCTCCACAGCCCTGGCGCAGTCACACTCCGGGCCAGCAGGCGTCCTCCCGCCCGGGCAGGACGGGCTGTGCTGGGGAGACCAGGCCGTGTGCAGACCGGACCGCGGGTGTCCCCACGCAGGACACCGTCCTCCGCTGGTGCTGCCCGACACCGGGGCCGGCACGCTTCCATGGCAACGGAGCTCGTGTCTTTCTCAGCCTGCCTCACCCTCTTCCCCTCGCAGGGGGGCTCTGTCTGCCTTTCCAGACCACCGTCGTCCAGCTCATCCGAGACCCCTTCCCCCAGCCCAGCGTGGACTGAAACTGGTTCGCTCTGGGCACGCTGCCCGCGTTCCTGAGGGAAACTGGGGCACGCGGGCAGGTGGATGGAGCCGGAGAGCTCAAGGCCTCAGGCCCCAGGGCACACAGGGCTCCCCCCACCAGCCCCTGTAGCCGGGAGGAGGCTTGGTTAAGAAGCTTTCCATAGGCCGGGCGCGGTGGCTCACGCCTGTAATCCTAGCACTCTGGGAGGCTGAGGTGGGTGGATTGCTCGAGGTCAGGAGCTCGAAACCAGCCTGAGCAAGAGTGAGACCCTCGTCTCTACTATAAATAGAAAAAATTAATTGGCCAACTAAAAATATAAATAAAAAAAATTAGCCGGGCATGGTGGCACGTGCCTGTAGTCCCAGCTACTTGGGAGGCTGAGGCAGGAGGATCGCTTGAGCCCAGGAGTTTGAGGTTGCTGTGAGCTAGGCTGATGCCACGGCACTCTAGCCCAGGCAACAGAGTGAGACTCTGTCCCAAAGAAAAAAAGAAGCTTTCCATAGCTTGTGCTTCAGTTTTCTGAGAGAATGGACGGGCCTTCAGGAGTGATGATTAGCAGATCTCTTAGAACTTAGAGCAGTGGAGAGTGGCATTTGGCTTCAGAGGACCTGACACTACCCTATTTCCTGAGCAGCCGGGGTGCCTGGGGCTGAGACGGGAGGCGAGTTTGGAGGAGCCCTGACAATGAGGCGACTCAGCACAAACATTCTCCCCAGTGAGATGCTTCACGGAAAGCCCTAGAGACCCAGACCCACGACGAAGGCCAGGGCTGCCTCACCTGTGGCTGCAGAGGGGCGAACCCGGAGAAACTGTCTTGATCCACCACAGACGCCACCACCTGGAACCGAGGGCAGGAGGGCGTGAGGCTCTGCCAGCGCTGTGTCCCCGACCTTCTGCGTTTGTCCCCAAGATTCCCTCCCCCCTCACACCCTAGGCCCATTCTCACTCGTGCCTGGTTTCGCAGGTGGCTCTGGATTAGAAGTTCCAGCAACCACAGAAACTAGCAATCCTCCCACCCCTGCTAGCCCAGCCTTGCTCTTCCTCTCTCTTAAAAAAATTTTTTTGTTGAGGTGCAGTTTGTATAACATCAAATCAACTACTTTACAGTGAACGGTTCAGTGGCATTTAGCACATTCGCAATGCTGTGCGACAACCACCTCTGTCTAGTTCCAAAACATTTTTGTCACCCCAAAGAAAATCCTGTACCATTAAGCAGTTACTCCGTACTTCTCCTCCCCCTAACCTGGCACCCACCAATCTGCTTTCTATCTCTGTGCATTTACCTATTCAAGACATTCATAGAAATGGAATTATACAACATGTGGCCTTTCGTGTCTGGCTTCTTTGACATAGCATAATGCTTCCAAGGTTCACCTGTGTCGGAGCATGTATCAGTACTCCATTCCCTTTTTATGGCCAAGTAATATTCCATTGTAGGGATATATCCCATTTTGTGTATCCATTCCTCCACTGATGGATATTCAGGGTGTTTCCATATTGCGCTCTCTTGACCGCGGCTACTGTGCCCAGCCCCCCAGCCCCGGCCCCCAGCCATCATGCAACGGAAGCCCTACAAATGTGGCAAAGTCACATGTGGTTTGGGAAAGGGGCTGCTGACGTCCTTTGGGTCTTGGCTGAAAGGATTTAAGACCTAGATTCAGAAGGAGTCTCATGTAAGAAGGGGTCTAAACACGGGGCTGTGGAAGTGGGGGTACGTTCTCCGGCACACCGAGACATGGACGCCGGACAGCACTGGGCCGAGAGGGTCCCGTGCTCCTCCCTGTCCCTAACATGTTCTCGCCACGTTTAGTGAGCTCCTCGGAGCTGGGCTTTCTTTCCCTTGGCCCATTCCCCGGACTCCGCATCCTGGGAGCGAGCCTGTGGCTCCCGCCCGGCTCGGCTGGAAGGGAGGGGCGGGGAGGCTGCAGGAATGAACTGGAAGCGCTTGCCCCCCTTCAGCCTGACCTCGGCACGGCCCGCGAGTCTCGTTGCCGTCCCAGGCCGGGGCCGCGAGGGAGAGCCCCCTGGTCCAGAGTCCCCTGCCCTTGCTCCACGCGGCCCAGGCCACAGGCGACGGCAGGCAGTCGAGGGGCCCCACCTACCGTAGCCTTGCCCAGGTAGTCCTTCTTGGCCAGCTGAGCCACCTGTCGCTCGTTTGGTCGGAACAGCCTGCCCACCGGGATCACCACCGGCTCGTACAGCTTCTGCTTCTGCAACGCAGAAAGCGCAGTGTTTCCCGCTCTGAAGACGGGGTGGCGGTGCTTGTCCTGCCGCCCTCACTGACCAGATGCACGGAGCCACTGAGACGACCACGTCAAAGCACCGTGTCTGGATTCGAAAGGACCGATCTTGCTATTAACATGCCTCTAGGCTGTTAAAGTAGGCGCAGTAGGTTTCCATATCACCGTACGCCGAGAAGCTGCGTGGACGCCGGTTGGTGCCATCTGCCCAGCACCCCGAATTCCTAGGGGACTGTCCCCACTGTGTGTGTGACAGTGGGGTTCTCTCACAGCACAGGGAGCACCCCTGCCACCACGAGGGTGGCCGGGACCCACACCAGGCTCATGACAGTGCTCTCTGGGGACTGGTGTCTGCTGACGTGGATAAGCATTCAAAGACCTACTCAAGCCCTCTTCTTCCTGGTCTTTTAAAAATCGAATTTAAAACTAGCTTCATTCCCAAATGTGCTCAGACGATGGCGAATTTTCACCGTTCATTCATAGAATCAATGCATTTTTATGGAAAGCCGTCATGTGCCCAGCACCGTACCCGGCTCCGAGAACTCACTGGTGACCAAGCAGATGTGGTCCCTGCTTCTTGGTGCTCAGAGGCTGCACTGCGCCATGCCAGCCTCCAGCGCCCTGTCCCCCTGCGCGGCTGTCCCGCTCTGAGAGCCAGTGTGACACAGGGCCCTGCCGCCCCATACTCTAGGCCTCAGCTTCTCACACATGTGCAAGATCTTACATGCAACTGTACCCGAAGATCAATGTTACCCAGACTCACAGTAAGAAAAAGCACTAGCATTACGGTTTCTCAATTCCACGCCCCCTGAGCCAGCCGCAAATCCAGTGACACAGGGCTCTCACGCCCTGCGCCACCCACGGTGTGCTTACCCAGACACACTCCATGGCCTTGTCGATTTTGGAATGTCTGGGCTCGGACTTCATACTCGAAGCCAATGCTAACTGTTCTTCAGCCTTTTTCCATTCCTCCTTCTTGGCGTACATGAAAGCAATATTATATAACACCTAGAAAAGGACAGACCGCGGCATAGAACTTGAGACTACTCCAAATCAAAGTGCCAGGGAAGGGCTGACATGTGTACTCCGGGAATGTTGCCTGGTAACGTTTCTCTCTCTCAGCTCTCCTGGGAAAATCTAAAATATAGCATGATTAGTCTTGCTATCGAGTCGCATCAAGCACAAGCATGGTGTTAAGAAAACGTCCTGTAATGCATAAAAATCCAACATCATGTGCATTCTCCAACAGCCAAATAAGGTCAGCAGGGGAGAAGAGCTATTGTGTTGTTTTGCCGTGAAGAGCGACTTGATCAAAGACCCTGGAAGAGGCACAGACAGAGTTGGGAATAAAACACAGGTGTGTGGCTTCCCTGTGCCTCCCTCTCCCACCAAGCCTAGGCCGAAACACTGGGCAGGTGCCGGGTGGAGAGAGGGTTCCAGATGCATTGTCCTGCACCGTCACCAACAAAACCTGGTGCAGACCGCGTGAGCAACAAGACTGTAAAATGGCAACACAAGAAATGTCAAGAAACTCCACGGGCAGAAGTCCCAGGGAGCTGGAAGGAGACTTAGCACGGAAACCACGGGAGTGTTTCACCCGGGCTGGGGAGCGAATGGCAAAGTCAACCGCAGTCACAGTTTCCTAGGTCTTGAGTTGGGTTGTAGGTTCCTAAGTGCTTATTTTATTATTATGCTTCACAGCTTACACAGAGTAAAAAAAAAATGCCTTGACTGAAAGAAACAGAAAAGATAGGACATTGTGGAAATGGGGAGTGTGGCATTTGAGGCTAGGTTATAAAAAGCGTCGACACTCTCTCTTACTTTCTCCGGGGTCACTTCCTCTGGGAGAAGCCAGCCACTGTGTCATGGCAAGACTCAGCGCCCCAGGGAGAAGTCACACGCCCAAGAACCGAGGCTCCCTGCCAACCAGCAACGTTAGCGTGCCAGGCGTGGATGGGTGGCCGGCCAGGCGTTTCCATGGAGTCAGTGGCTGGTGCTGGGTGACAGGGACCCACACCAAGCCAGAAGTGGAGACCCGGCCCCTTCCAGGCCTACTTCTGAGCCGTAGCACCCTGCGTCCATTGGCCGCCCCAGCCCACCCTGACCTTCCCATCCGCTTCTCAGTCACCTTCTTTTAAGACCTTTCCTCGCAACTGGTTTTGATGGCTCGATGACTAGAAAAACGTTGACACTCTTAAAAAAAAAAATGGTATGATTTCTCAGAAGCCAGGCTTGTGCTGGGGTGGGGAGAAAGAGAGTATAACAGGGGTGACCGGAGGGTCTTGTGTGGCAAAGAGGGTCTCGGATCCCAGAAAGGCCAGCCTCGCTTGCAGAGAGGCCCACTCTGTCCACCGGGTCGGTCAGTCCCACCTACAGGGGACATCCCTCTCATGGAACTCCACTTCCATGCGGCTGCGGCATGGTCCTTGCTCTGGAGCCACTCGGTGCCCCAGCGCTGTGATCTGGGTAAGTGGTTCTCAGTGGGGTTGTGGGCAACGTCTAGAGATAGTTTAGGTCAGGTGTCCTCAAACTTTTTAAACAGGGGCCAGTTCACTGTCCCTCAGACTGCTGGAGGGCCGGACTGTAGTTTTAATAAAACTATGAACAAATTCCTATGCACAGTGCACGTATCTTATTTTGAAGTAAAAAAACAAACGGGCAAAAACACCCGCATGTGGCCCTCGGGCCGTAGCTTGAGGATGCCTGGTTTAGGTGGTCACACTGGGTGGGGAAAGTGACAGTGCTATTAATATCTAGTGGGTAGAGGTTAGGGATGCTGCTAAAAATCCCACAACGCATGGGACACCTCCCCGTCCCCCCACAATAAAGGATTGTCTGGTCCAACACACCAATAGTGCCACGGCTGAGAAACTCTACTTTGGTCGAGTGCCGAGTGCCGGCCAGTCCCACTGCAAAGCCCCCTCTGTGCGGCTGCCAGAGTGGGGGGACCTGCTGGTCGCTGTGGGGCTGGGCGGGGCCACGTCTCCCCAGGGGCCCCGGCAGCTGCAGACTCTATTATTAGCCCTGAGCGACCCTGGGAATAGTTGGCTTCTCGTGCCTGAGAAACTAAAGCAAGTGCATTTTTTTTTTTAGTGATTCTTCTAAAGAAAGATCTGTGACATTTGTAGGAATTTTACTTTTTTTTTTGAGACAGAGTCTCACTTTGTTGCCCAGGCTAGAGTGAGTGCCGTGGCGTCAGCCTAGCTCACAGCAACCTCAAACTCCTGGGCTCAAGCAATCCTCCTGCCTCAGCTTCCCGAGTAGCTGGGACTACAGGCATGTGCCACCATGCCCGGCTAATTTTTTCTATATATTTTTAGTTGGCCAATTAATTTCTTTCTATTTTTAGTAGATACGGGGGTCTCGCTCTTGCTCAGGCTGGTCTCAAACTCCTGACCTTGAGTGATCCTCCCACCTCGGCCTCCCAGAGGCTAGGATTACAGGCTTGAGCCACCACGCCCGGCCTAGCCTCACATTATTAAAATGCCATCGGGTAACTGATGACCCCGTGAAGAGTCTCAAGTCATCCATCTGAGTCCCAAGTCACAGGGGGCAAAATGACCTTCCTGAGCTCCTGGAGGTGTCAACAGATCACTGATCGACCAGCCACAAGACCCCCCGCCCGGGCTGGGCCCTGTCCTCACCTCACAGGCGAACAGCTTGAACTGCAGCCCCAGGATCTTGTAGTCTATGAGCTGGTTCCCTCGCAGCTGAGTCAAGGCCTCTTTCAGGTCTTTGATGGCTGAGTCGTATCTGCGGGACAGAGGGAGAAGCCACAGCAGTGTGGGGCGCAGAAGAATGAATGCAGAGTGAAATGGGGTGCACTTCTCCCTGGGACAAGAAGCCTTTCCAAGTCCTTTCCACCTGCTCTAGCTTCTCAACAACCCTGGCTCAAGCATCCTAGAGGACACAAGGTGACCGGTGCCCCCGGGCCATGCATCACTGCAGCCTGAGTGTCCCATCTGGGACAGTCACAGGGATTTTCCTCTCTCTTGACTGCACACAACTCCCACCTCTCTGAAAACCTGGCTTGTCGCTTTCAGATGCAGCCCTCGTTCCCTCTTGAGAGCCCCCAGCAGAGCCAGCCCCGGCCCAGCCCCGTGTCCCTGCAGAGCTGACCTGGAGCCCTGCTGGCCCCTGCCCCCCAGCGGAAGGCCAGGCCAGCCTGACGCGGCTCCGAGGGCCCCTTCTCACGGCGTCACCTTCCCGCCCCCAGCCTTCTGCCCTGGCTGCTCCTGAGTCCAACTTAGATCTTGGTTCCGTGGCCTTCTTGGCCTCCTCTCCCCGCCTGCCCCCTCCACACACATTGGGAAAAAGAAAAGAGAAACTGTCGCTTCAGCCAGGTAGCGTTTCTAGTACTGCTCCCGGCTCTGCCCTGGGCTGCGCTGCGCCGACTGGCTGCAGGTGTGTCCGGGCTGCTGTCCTTGGATTTGCGGCAGAGAATGGCGCTGACCACAGCAGCAGGGCCCTCAGGGGGGCGGGCGGGAGCTGGACACACGCTCCTGAGGAAGCGGGCCGGGCCTTGCCCTCACCCCGACCGCCACAGGGCCCCGTGAGAGGGGACCGTTGCCGGGCTGCAGGGGCGGGGGCCGCAAAAACAAGCTGCCCACCCCGCACTCCACGCAGCCGCTGCTTGGCAGGAGCACATTTGGCCGCCTGGTTGTGGCTCCCACCTGGGCGACTGGACCGAAAGTCCCGAGGCCACTGTCTGATCCAGAGCCGTCACTCGGCTTCTGTTGGACGCAAGCCTGGGGCGTGGGCACGGCCGGCAGGCTCCGCGGGAGGGAGGTGGTGGGGCAGGAGGGGACCAGGAGCCAGGCACCAGCTCTGCCAGTCACCGCGAGACCCGAGCAAGTTGCTTCCCTGGGCTCGGGGCCGCGTCAGTAGTACGACGGCCGTGTGTTGTACAGGGAAGACGTCGTACGAGGAGCATGTGCCCTGAGGGGCTCGCTAGAACCTGGATCCCATTTCTGGAGTCCGAACCACCTGGACGTGAGTCCTGGGGCTGCCACTTACTGTCCAGCGATGAAGGGCAAGCTATTTAACTTCCGTAAGTTCGCCTCCTCATCTTTGGAATAAGCACGTAATAATAGCATGTACCTCCCAGGTTGCCGGGAGAACTAAATGAGATGAAGCCGCCGGGTGGCTAGGGCAGTGCCTGGCACACACAGCCACTTACTATTATAATTAGTTTTTTTCAGCTCTAAAACTCTACCAGTTCAATTCATGCACCGATCACGCACTGTGTGCTTGTGTAAAGCACACGCCATATAAGGTCTTGTTAGGAGATATAAAAATGCACGGTGTGGAAGCTGGAACTCTGATGCCCAGGAAGCTCAGCGCTGAGCGCTAGGGCTGGTGGCCAACTGAGTCCTGGGAACGTGTCCCCAGGGTGGCTGCGGGGGCCTGGACTAGCCCTCCCCAGTAGGTGTGCAGCCACGCACAGCCGCGGCAGTGGCTGCAGCAGGAACGAGAGAGGAGAGCCGGGCTTTGCAGTGGGAGGATGGCTTTCTCTAGAATGCTCGTTGTTAATAAAGACGATTGTAAACCTATTCAAAGCAGGCAGACCACTCCTTAAGAAGCGTTTCAGGTCTTTGCGACGCATCTTGCAGGCCTCCTGGGAAGGTCGAGAAGGTTCCGGCAGCGGCTCTGTGTACGCCGGAGGGTGGGGTGACTGGCCCTCCTTCGTGGGCCACAGAGCCTGCCGCACCGAGGAGGCCAGGCCAGTGCCAGTGTCCTGTGGCAGCCGCAGTGTCCACCATGTTCTGCACCCCTTTGGGAACTGGCGGAAGGTTCCAGAGGGCTCGCTCGTAATTGCCGTCAGCGCTCCCCTGCAGATGGCCTTCCTGTCTGCAGAGCTAGCTGAGTGCCGGGTTCCAGCCTGGAAGCAGCGCCGCCTGGGGCTGCCTGGCATCGCCTGAGCCCAGCAAAATTGCCCCTATAATCCTCCAGCCCCTCAAGGCGTCTACAGATCCAGGCCGGTGGGAGGCAGAGAGCCCTAACAGATTATTCAGGGCTTGTTTTGTGTTTAAAAAGCAAAGCAGAACAAAAACCCGGAGTGGGATCGGGAGTGATGGCTCAGGCCTGCAGTCAGGGAGGCTGAGGCAGGAGGAGAGCTTGAGTCCAGGAGTTCGAGGCCAGCCTGGGCAACATAGGTAGACACCACCCTCCCCCACACCAGGTCCCTAAATTAATTAATCTTTTAAAAACAAGGTAAGAGTATCCCTGCTAACAGTCGTTTTTAAACAAATCTTTGAAACTTCGGCCTGCCTCCCAGTCCCGAGGCTCCCTGCTGCAGGCCTCTTGGCCCCTCACTGGCTTACCCAGAGCTGCACCCAGAGGGGTCCGCTTTGACACACAGCTCTGCTTCCCGCTGCACAGGGTCTTGCTCTTTTTTTTTTTTTTTTTTTTTTTTTGAGACAGAGTCTCACTTTGTTGCCCAGGCTAGAGTGAGTGCCATGGTGTCAGCCTAGTTCACAGCAACCTCGAACTCCTGGGCTCAAGCAATCCTCCTGCCTCAGCCTTCTGAGTAGCTGGGACTATAGGCATGCGCCATCATGCCCGGCTAATTTCTTCTATATATTTTTAGTTGTCTAGCTAATTTCTCGAGCCACCACACCCGGCCAGCACTCTGGAATTTTGATGGAGGCAACAAGACTAGGAGCTGGGAGACCAGTTTGGCAGTGACTGTAGTAGCCCTGGTGAAAAATGAGGGTCTGAACCAGGGCACTGCTCATGGGAATGGAGAGAAACAGGTAACTTCAAGGGATATTTAAGAGGGCAACCTGACAAGGTTAGGGAGAGAGACACTCTGGGTCCACCCCAGTACAGATTTAGTAGCTGGCTGGTTAGAAGTGGGGTTGGTGGCATGGGAGATGGTGGCCTTGCCCAGAAATGGATCCTTAGGGTTCATATATGGACTTCCATGTTCATGTCCACTTGAGATTGTACAGAAAAGAATGTACATGTATTTCTGGGAAGAGAGTCTATACGTTTTGCCATTTAACAATCACTGCTATAGTCATAAGGGAAAAGGGTCAAGAATAGAATGTTAGAGGAAATACAGCACTTAGGGATTGTGCAAAAGAAGCCAGCTTGGGGTGGAGAACAATGATGCCTCATTTATCTGACTTCCTCATGAGACAGTTGTTGAGTTAAAGATAAAATTTGGTAGCTTTTTCTCTCAGATGTAATTATTATCAATCACAGATGAATTGAATCCTGGGTCTTATTCCTAGATCTTTCCAAAATCTTTCTAACTCACTCAAAATCTTAGCCTTCCAAGCCCTGGAACTGTGGGCCTTTTTCTGTGGAAATTCCTTCTGGGAGCCTTCCGTGTTTTACCAGTTGTTCTAGTCATTACAGGCTTTAGAACTCATCAAAAAAAAAAAAATGGGCTTTGAGTTTGTCTTTTGAGATTTAAGAGCAGCCGGAGGATTTCTGCTGGGCCTCCTGTGTATCCTATACATCTGCAGAACACAGAGGGCGGGGCACGGGGGATGTTAGGAAGGGTGACGGGGAGTCAGAGGCGGATGTGAGCCCAGGCTGTCCCCAGATTGCCTCTGTGTCTGGGTTTTCTTCTGGGGAGACTTCACGGCTACTTTTACTCATTCAGGTGATGAACCGCATCTGTATCCTTAAAGTCTTCTGAGCTTCTTGTTGCCCTTAGCAACAGCTGAGCACATGGGTTTTACAGGCTCTGTTTCTAATCAAACCAGAGGACCAAAAGCCTTCAAGGTGGTACAGGATGGGGGCCCGGCGCCCTCCCTGACACCTGGACACCCTCAGCAGGAACCAACCCCGCCCCGCTGCTCCATCCGAGCCCACCCACACCCACGCCACGCTCCGACCATTCGCACTGTTAGCAAGACAGCTCTCCATCGGCCCGAGCAGATTCCTCTTCCCTAGAGCGTGTGCACGCCGATGGAACAGTTTCTGCCAAGGGGCAGTTTTGCATCCCCCAAAACATTTGAAATTAACACTTAGAATTTTTGTCCTTTGTTATTTGTATGTTTGTTACGAGGTATTTGTAGTAGATGGGGGGAGTAGTAATAAAGATTAACTTTTACTTTTGTATTTATTTATCATTTTACCAATTATTTCATGGTTTCACTGTAAACAACACCAAAAAATGCAGATAGGGGAATAGAAGAAAATGAATTTCCCTATGATCCCACCATTCGGAGCCAATTACTGTTAACATTTTGTTTGGTCTATGGCCTTCCAGACTTTATTCTGTGAAACAGAAATGGGATTGTGTTATACACACCGTTTTGAAATCTGGTCTTTTAAATTTAACATCTACTGTGAACCTCTTCTGTATTAATATATATGCTATTTATTTATCTGTATCCATTTATCCTTATATGATATTAATTCGTATTCTCGTTTTTGTGGCTGAATTATATTTCATGGACTAGATTAAACCAGGCCTTGAAAATACATTTTGTCGGGACGAAGCCAGATCCTGTGACAGCTCACTACCTCCTAGTCTCAGACCACCATGGGTGTCCCCTGAATCTGAACCTCAGGCCCGTGGTGTCTACACAGGCTCCTTGTGAGCATGACACAGCTGACACGACGGGCTGACAGGCCTGCCTTCCCTGCCCGGTGCGAGCTTCTGCCTCACACGCCGACTCATTGCACAACGGCCCGAGAAGGGCCAGTCATGCTTCCCGACAAAGACTGCGCAGACACTTCTCAAACACCGAGTCTGGTGGCACTGAGACCCTCCGGTGTCTCCTTGAACTTCCCCAGCGTGTACAACACTGGACACTTACTTCTCCATCCGGTAGTAGAGCATCCCGCGTTGGAAGTAAGCGACCGCCAAGTGCTTGTCTTGGTTAATGCTTCTGGTAAAGGCCTGCAGAGAGAAGGAGCAGGCAGTGAGGAGAGCCGGGGGGAGTCAAAAAGGAGCAGGAGAATGATTGAAGTCTTTTATTTATTTATTTATTTTAGAGACAGAGTTTCGCTTTGTTGCCCAGGCTAGAGTGAGTGCCGTGGCGTCAGCCTAGCTCACAGCAACCTCAAACTCCTGGGCTCAAGCAATCCTCCTGCCTCAGTCTCCTGAGTAGCTGGGACTACAGGCATGTGCCACCATGCCCGGCTAATTTTTTCTATATGTATTAGTTGGCCAATTATTTTCTTTCTATTTATAGTAGAGATGGGGTCTCACTCTTGCTCAGGCTGGTTTTGAACTCCTGACCTTGAGCAATCCGCCCGCCTCGGCCTCCCAGAGTGCTAGGATTATAGGCGGGATTGAAGTCTGGAAGGCAACAGGAGGCCACCAAGGGTTCAGACACCCTGGGGTCAGAACATCCAGTGTTGTCACTTCCTTGTTGCATGGCATGTGGCCGGTTACCTAATTTCCTTGGACTTTAGTTTTCTCTTCTGTAAAATGGGGATATTATTAGCCCCCTTTCAAGATATGGGTAAGATCAAAATAATGGAATTGATTGAAAATGAAAACAACACAATTAAAATATATAAATTGTCATATTTGTTTACTATACAAATTTGTTTCTTACATGAATATCATACAATTAAAACACTAACAAATAAGACTGCATCTAAAATGCCAGTAAAAAGGGCCCATGCAGGAAAACAAAGCAGGGCAGAGGGAATGAGAAGGCCAGAAGAAGAAGAGTGCAAGCAGAAATGGAGAGCTGTGAGCCCGAAGACCTGGGAGCTGAGAGGTGAGCAGTGGCCCGTACAGCCTCGCCAAGGATCCCACGGCCAGGCCAAGGCAAGAGCGAACAGTCCCTGCCGGCACGGCTGTGCCCAAACTAGCTTTGTCCTCTGCCAAGCTCGTCTCCTGAGCCAGGTGCACTTTATCTCCATCAGCCCTCAGGATGTGCTGTGCTGCGGGCTCAGCCCCTGGCAGCCCCCCGACATAAATACTGAGGGGAGGTGGCCCCGCTGTCCTCCCTCCAGCCAGAGCTGGGGACCCTCGCAGGCTCCTGACGGTCAGTCTGCCAACTCTGGGGCCCGAGACCCACTTGTCAGGCTGTGAGAGCGTTTTGAGTCCCTTCTCTCTCTTCATGTCAGGTGGGTGTGGCCCAGGCTTGGTTACCTGCCCTGAGAGAGGACGACTGGGGGAGCAACTGGCTCTTTAAGGGCACTGGGGAGTCCTCCTCTGTCCACACACTGCCTTGCAAAGACTGGCAGTAAAAGGTGACAATAATAACTAACTTGAATACAGTGGTGTGAAGTTACAGACCACGTTAATAGTTGGTGTCTGATTAATGCTTATGCTACTGAAGCTCTCAAGAAGTTGAGAGTCAGAAGTTTATCTGGCTCGCTTTAGACCAAAAGTCCAGAAAGAGGCAGAGCTGGGAGCTGATCCTAGATATTCTGCATCCAAACTCCATTCCCTTTCCACCTTACCAGGACCTATCTAAAAAAGGATTATTGGGTATAATAGGGTATTTGAGAGATAAAAAAAATATATTTGAAAGAGATATTAATACACACCCTGCCCTGGGCAGACATCACTAATCGATCATGCTATGATTCCTTTCTGCCAGCCTCAGAATCCTTAGAAGAGTCCCTCCACCTAACCGACCAGAATTGCCACTTGAGATAAACCCTGGTTTTTATAAGTGCCTCCCCTCAATCTCTTGGGCGGGCAAAGCTGATACACACATTCCTGGAAAGCCAAACGCCAGGAGATCTTTGAAGAAGATATAAGCAGGGGAGTCTTCCCGAAGGGGTTGAGGACCGATCGCAGGACGGTCTGAGCGCAGCAGATGGCGAAGGAAGGCGGGGCCGGGCCGCCTGCTGCGGGGAGCCTTGAACCTGCGGCTCCCAGACGGTCCCCAGACCAACCCCGCCAGGCTCCCCGGGGGTGGGGCCCGGCGTCCCTGTGTCTCTGAAAGCTGCCTGGGGCTCAGATCTCCACAGCGCGGCGGAGGCGCGGCCTGACGGGGCACTCACCCTCTCCGCGGCGGGCGCGTCGCCCAGGACGGCGTGCACGCAGCCCACGTTGAAGCAGATCCGGGAGTGCGGGTCCTGCACCGCGCGGAAGGCGCCCAGCGCGCCCTGCCAGTCCTTCCTGTCGGCCGCCAGCACCCCCTCATTCCAGAGGCTGATGGCCTCCGCCAGGGACATGGTGGGGACCGGGAGGCCAGGAGGGCTGTCGGCGGGAGAGGAGAGGCCGGGAGGCGGCCCAGCCTCCCCGAGGCGCCTTATCAGTGTTGCAAATGTGCCAGGAAATGTCCCCACCTTTCGGCAACTGACGCGTGGCCCTACCGTGAGGGAGAAAAGGAAAGAGACAGAACAGCACGACGGGCGGGTGCGGAGGAGAGAGGAAGTGGCCGTGAGGCGCAGTTCCCCAAACTGCTTCTGCTCTGTCGCCTCCTCCTCTCCCCCCACCCCCTTCTGGCCAGTCTTCTGCCCCCGCTGGCCTCGGGGACAACCTCGGCAGATCCCAGGCCTCCCCTTACCTGAGGGCGTTGGATGAGAGGATAGCTCCTCCCAGGCTTCCGTGGATTCCTTCCTCACTTTCTCACAGCCCCCATAGGCTCTATTGATATGTTGGTTTTTATCTTGAGCTAAAATTAGCAATGAACACATTTTTGAGAGAGGATCGTCCTGGGTGTCCATCTGGGTCTCAAGTAAACTTTTATGAACGCTCAGGAAATTTAGAGGAGACCAGTTTCCTGCAAATGCCAAATCTGGGAGGCAGACAGGACAGCGAGTTATGACTTCTCCCACCCTTCTGTGAAAAATTGAAGTGAGGAAGGGCCTGCTTTGATAACTGATGCGTTTACTAGTCTTCGAAAAAACAGACTTAAGACTCCTTGCCTCCTTGCTCTGGAAAAGTATATGTCAGTAAAACCTTCCTGAGGAATAATTGGGTGTAGTGGGTATAACACATTTGACTTAGTAAAATCCTGACTTCTCAGTAGGTAAAATGCATGCGTATGAGAGTCAAATACTTAGACGCCAACTCTTGTTTTATAGAACTGGAAGAACTCACTTATTATCACCAAGCTTCCCCTAAAAGCCTGAAAATAAAACTTGAAAATGTACATGACACAGGACTTGTAGGGTGGAAGGTATGAGAATTAAGAAGCTGTGTGTGTGTGTGTCCTTACACAGTCCATTTCTTGTGTTTGGAAGGCCTTTCCACCTCACTTTTTGCCTGGCAAACTCCTACTCATCCTTCAAGGCCCAGCTGAAATGTCTCTACCTCTGTGAAATATAACCCCTAACTCCAGGTAGTAGAGAAAATTTTTCTCTCCTTTGTACCACCTCTTCCCAAACACTTACATTATACTTACTATAATTTCTCTCTTCATCTGCTCAACTCTTAGGCCCCTTGAGAGTTGGGACCATGCCTTGTCATTCCAGAATGCCCAGCACCAATACTCAATCAATGATTAAGGAAGGAATTCTAAAAGAAGTTAGAAATCATTGCTAAATGACCTGCAGGTAGCAGTGATGCAAGGAAGGGTATTGCTATTCCATTCAGTGAATAAATAATCAAAATTTAGGCTGGGCACAGTAGCTCATACCTGTAATCCCAACACTGTGGGAGGCCAAAGTGGGAGGATTGTTTGAGCCCAGGAGTTTGAGACCAGCCTGGGCAAGATAGGGAGACCCCGTCTCTACAAAAAATAAAAATAAAAACTTGAATAGCACATTCATTATTCCTAGGAGAGCCAAGTGGATTTGTAGCTAAGTTAAACTTATTTTAAAAAGTGGTTTTGTCCTTTTATTTATTATCCTAGCCTGACACTCAGAATTTTTCTTAATCAGACTCCCAAGACTTTTCTAGCCTTATTCCCCCAAACAATTCACAATTCCATATGAACTCTACCACTTGCTCTCCTCCCCCCTGCCTTCGACTCCTGCATCTGTGCCTTGGCTCATGCTAGATCCTCCTCCCGGGCTGCCCTATCCCGTGTCTGCACCTTCAAACCACCTTGCACTGCCTTCCATGCCTGCTCAAGCGTCACCCTCCTTACGACGCCGCCCTGATGTCAGGCCTGCCCCAAAGCCCCGAACCCATGACCTCGCTTTCTCCTGAACTTCTGCATCTCCTTCTCTGCACCTCCCACGTGGCCGTTAATCACCCTTCACCAGCATAGGGCTATGTGGGGTGGCGTGTCTCAGCACCTCAAGTAGACTGTACCCCTCGGGAGAAAGTCCAGGGACGAACCTTCCTTGTATCCGCCCGGGCACTAGCACTGCCATCCACACTGGACTCTGTCCACATGCCCCACACTCGTCCTTCTGTTCCCCTCCTCCCACCCCTGAGCTCCGCAGGCGCAGGCGGCCTTCCGTGCTCTCAGATGAGCCGGCCTGTCCCCTCCTCGAAGGCTCTTCCCGCAACCCCGCCAGGCGGTTCCTACTCAGTTTTCACTTCCTCTAGTGACCTTTCTTGCTCCATGACCTCACCAGGATCCCCCGTTCTCTCTGTCACTGCAGCAGTCTCTCCGGTCACACGTGTCTCGATTGGTAATCGCATAGCATCTGTGAGATTGTTTCTGTCCCCCAGTGCAGGGACAGCCTATTCAATCGTTACTTGATACTGTCAGCGCGGGGCCTTTTCAGCCACTGTTCATGCCCTTCCTCTCCCGGTAGAACCCCAGTTCTGTTCACTTCTCCAGTCTCCGAAGGCCGTGTGCTTCAGGGGACTTACCCTGACACTGCCCCGGGGAGTGGGGTTCTGACTGGGTTAGGCATGAGCATGAGAGATTATGGCCAATGAGGCCGGGCGTGGTGGCTCACACCTGTAATCCTAGCACTCTGGGAGGCCAAGGTGGGAGGATCGCTCGAGGTCAGGAGTTTGAGACCAGCCTGAGCAAGAGTGAGACGTTGTCTCTATTAAAAATAGAACAATTATGTGGCACATGCCTGTAGTCCCAGCTACTCAGGAGGCTGAAACAGGAGGATCTCTTGACCCCAGGAGTTGGAGGTTGCAGTGAGCTACAATGATACCACTGCACTCTACCCGGGGCAACAGAGTAAGAGTCTGTTGAAAAAAAAAAAAAACTATGGTAAATGAGACATTAGATGACATCTGCTGAGGAATTCCTGGAAAGAGTTTTTCCTCACTGATTAAAAAAAAAAAAAAAAGACACATGAGAAGAAACAGTACTTGTTTCTCCACTGGACTGGACTGTGAAGATGTGCCTAGAACAGTGACAACTATCATATGACCATGAAGAGAGCTAGGTAAGAACAGGCCATTGTCTCGAGGAAAAGAGAATGGAAAAGTAAAAAGAACATGATCTTTAATGATACTGGTAAGATATGCTACATTATCTATTTTCTGCGAATCTTGAAGTTGATCTACCTTGAGACTTCGTGTTTGGTTAGATAATATGTGTGTTTACTATTTAAGTCATTTGAATAGAGTTTTCTATTGGTTATGGTTTAAAACATTCTGATAGACACACCCTTGTATTCTCAATACAATGCTTGGCATGTAGCAGCTGCTCAATAAACATTATTTGTTGAGTAAATTTTGTTGATGCATTAAGTTGAATAATTCAAGGTTTCATCTCAGTGTCTTCAAAATTATTCCAAAATTCTGAATAAGCAAGATTTACATATGATTGGCTAACAGATCATGAACTGCTGTTGCATGTATTTAGCTGGAAGCTAAGAACATTCCCAATATCTTCCTATTTCTCTGAGGAAGGAGCCTGTAAAATCAAAATAAAACTCATTATTCCTTGGCACTCGTCAACTACCTCCTCATCCTCATTTTCACAGTTCAGTGTTCTATTGCTCTTTAACTTTTGCTGGTACACGAGGCTTCTCTCTCAAGCTCCTGGAGGGACAGAACCATGTTTACATTTTCCTTCAGTCCTTCACCATCCTTAGCATAGTTTCTTGGCCTGTGGCAGGTGCTCCATAAACACTTGCTAATTGATCAAATGAACCAAAAAATAAGAAAGTTGAATCTTACTTAGAAAAATATAATTTTATAGAGTTAGTATCATGTTGGTTGCATACAGTGAGGTACATTTATAATAGTATAATAGAAAAAGTATATACTTTTCCTACCTTTAACTCTAACATCCAGTAGTTACACTGAGTCCAAGACTCCTAGGAATCCCTCAGGAGGTGGGCAGGGAACCTCATTTTTTATATATCAACTTGGCCTGGATTTCACATGGAAGATACAGAAAACTCAACATGTGTCCTGTGGTTCAGCAGGGCTATTGAAAACCTTAGGGCTCAAAGTTTTCCTTCTCCGGGAAGACATCTCAAGTGAGTCCTGCCTAATCTGCTATTGTATTTGTTTTCTATTGCTGCGTAAGAAATCACCGCAAACTTAATGGCTCAAAATAACACACCTTTACCCACAGTTTTCATGGGTCAAGAGACTGGGCACAGCTCCCCTGGGTCCTCTGCTCAGGGTCTCCCAAGACTGGGATCCGGGTGTTGGCCAGGCTGCATTCTCATCTGGCGACTGGACTGGGAAGGGATCTGCTTCCTACCAAGCTCCCTCCTGGTATTTTTTTTCTATATATATATATTTTTTTAGTTGGCCAATTAATTTCTTTCTATTTATAGTAGAGATGGGGTCTCCCTCTTGCTCAGGCTGGTTTCGAACTCCTGACCTTGAGCGATCCTCCCGCCTTGGCCTCCCAGAGTGCTAGGATTACAGGAGTGAGCCATTGCGCCCAGCCCCCTCCTGATATTGGCAGAATTCATTTCCTTGTAGCTATAGAATCCATGGAAGCTTGATTCTTCAAGCCCAGCAGTGGAGGCATTGTTCCATTGATTCTCTCACCTCTAGACTCTCTTTTAAAGGACTCACCTGATTATGTCAGGCCCACCCAGGACATATTTAGATTAATCTGAAGTCGGTTGCTTAGGGACGTTAATTATCTCTGCAAAATCCCTTCACCTTTGCCATATTCCACTGGTTAGAAGCAAGTTATAGGACCTTCCCACTCAAGGGGAGCAGGTTACATAAAGACAGGGATAATTGGGGGTTCATCTTAGAATTCTGCCTGTCACAACCATACAGTTCCAGTCTTCTTCCCTGATTCACCAGCTGGGCTCGTTATTCCTGCCATGTGCTCTCAGAGAAGTCTCTCTCTCCTTCTCCTAGTGTGTGTCCAACTACATGTGATTGTTAATTATATGTTTAAGGGACTATCTCCCAACTAGACTGTAAGCTCCCAGAGTACAGGACTCATGTCTGATTTTTCTACTGTATCTTTTGTGCCTGTCACGTGGTAGATTCTCAAAATATGTGTGAACTATCAATGCTGTAGAAGGTGCTTCTAAACGTCGGTGTAATTATTTAATTTGGTAGACTACATGTATCTGTCCTATCATTTTATTAATAGATCAAAATGAGGGCATGTCTAATGCCTGCTCATTTAAACGACGCTTATATTAAGCACACTGGTGATCGAGGTATTTTTAGTCTTTGTACCTTTTACGCACATGATGTCCAGGCCCTACATAAGTGGCCACTCAGTTAAAGTTTGATGAATGAATGAATGAATGAATGAATACATAATGATTGCAGCTCTAAATCTTGAGAGGGGCAAGTAAATACACCAGATCCTCACTATGAAATTGTCCTTTGACTTTTTTCTGCAGATCTGAAATCCTGCTCACCCTTAAAAACTTGGCTTAGACTTGCCTCCTACATGAGGTCTCCCTGACCCAAGTTATTCTCAGCAATTTCTCTTTCTCTGAATTCCTATAGCATTTTATAATCAAACCCCCAAACACAAGGGCTCTATGTTACATTACCTATTTCCTGCCTTACCCATCCAGCTAGCTGCTGTTTGGGAGCAGGCAGCACAACTCCTATTTCTTTACATTTTCCACAGACATCTGTGGCCAAGGCTTAGTAAATATGTGCTGATCTAAAAAGTTTTTTTAAAAAAAATACGGCTGATCTGGCTTGATTCTAGCAATGCACATCTTAGCAACACTCTCTTTTGGGATGCAATTGCCTTTTTTAGTAATGTGTTTTCTTTCCAGAGTACCCACCTACTAAACCTGATCTACTCATAGAGCCAAGGGTCTCTTTTAGACGTGCTCAGAATTCCATGGGTCTTTTTCTCTAGGGAGATACACGCCTCCAGATAGTCCATGTATGTGTTTCTCCAGCATGTTTCCCTCAGGCAGGTGTTCCCAAGCCGGTGGTATCTAAGGGGAGAGAGCCTGCTCTACACGAGACAGTCCTGATGTCGAAGGAGCAGGGACTGACTGTGCTATGGTACAGAAGCGGGAAGAAGGAGGGGTGCAGAAGAGCTAGAAATGTACCCCACATTTAGCAAAATAGGATTTTTAAGGATTCTCCTTTGCTCACCTGTAATGCCCCTAACAACTAAAACAGCGTCTGGACATATGATAAACATTTGCTGAATGAGCGAATGGGTAAGTGGAGAGTAGGCACCTGTTAGGGTGTGTTCCTTCTTCTTCCTCTCTAGGAAGTGCCTGTCTTACCCATAGTATGAGGGTGGGCCCTGTGGCCACGTGGCTGCCTAGCCCATGGTGGGCAGCTGACCAGCTGGGCCCAGTAGGTTCTGTCTCCTGTGAATCTGGATTTAGGATGGAGAGATGTGCAAACTTACAAGCTGTGGTACTACCATGTTCTGTCTTGAGGTGCGGGAAAGCAGAGGAAGCCATACTGAGTAGAGGGAGTGAAGCTGGTGTCCAGTGAGGAGCCAAGACACAGGAAAGATTTTTCAGCCCCTGGTTCCAGCCTTTCCTGAGGCCCATCCAAATTTCCACCCCAAGCCTAAGCCCTTACAGTAAGGGCTATTTGCTTAGGTTTGCTGTCGTTAGTTTTATTGTATCCCTAAGTAAGACTTGACTAGTAATAAAATGAAAAATAGCTATGAGCCCCTAACACAAGACTCAAAAGCAATGGATTGCCAAAGAGAGACAGGAGATTCTTAGAAACAAACAGCCACGTATTACTCAGGAAAACAGAGATGAAGGAGAAGGGGAGGCAATGAGACTCCCCAGGGAACTCCTTGAGAGGGCCAGACACACGGATGATGGAAGTCATGGCTCCTGACCAAGGAGAAATTCAATGCCTGGCTGAGATTATAGCAGAGTACAAGGAAAGCCAAAGCCCAGAGTGAGCTGAGGCTGCAAAAAATACTGAGCACAACACAAGGTCCTTTTAGTATCAGAGGAGCAAGTGCAGGGAGGGCTGTGGCTTGGTGCAGATGGTGTCACGCCAGCAGATGTCAGAGAGAAAGCAGAACTCCTCAGCTCCTATTTTGTTTCCAAGTTACACAGGGAACCGAGGTCTCAGACAGAGGATGGTGGAAAGCTGCTAGCTGGTTTATTTTAAAAAATTCCACATACCAAATTCAGACTCATTAAATCCCAGGAACCAATGGAATTTGCAAGTGTGGTCCCTAAAACCTTGTCAGTAACTGAAGCATCATGGAGAGTAGGTTGCACGCTGGAAGCCAGGATGGGCAAGTGTGATTGTGGTTTTCTAAAAGCTGTGAATTCTAGAAACATCAAAGATTTATGGCCTGACCTCTGGGAAGAGTTTTAAAACAAAGGCACTTGGAAACAAAAAGGAAGCTGGGACCTTGAGGTACTAGCAGGAGTTTACTAAGAACAATTCAGGTCAAAGCAAACTCTTTTCCTTTTTTGAGAGGACTTTCCTGATAGGTTGATTGAGAAGTTGCCTTAAGCAAATATCAGTAAGATATTTGGCCAAGATACTCCTTAGACAAGACAGTTTAGACAATTTAGTTGGCTAAATATTAGACAGTTTACTTGGCTGACTATTATGTCTACAAATAGAATGTCTTCTTAACTTATTAATGTCATCTGTGCTTTTAAACCTTTCTATAAACAATTGAGATCAGATTTACAAAGAACTCAAAGGTTGGAGAGAGAGCATCAACACGTATGTCAGAATCAGAATTAAAATATTGCCAGACTCACGTTGATTCACAAAATCTCCAAGGGGAACTTGCTAGGGATAAATGTGTAGATCTGCTCCAAGTTTGAAGACTCAGCTGCACAAACATCAGAAGAAGACAACTCTTAATGGCAGTGCGGTGGGAGAAGCCTCACCATTTGGGACGACTACAAGCTCAGTCTGAGTCAACACGGTCCTGTGATTGCCAACAACTAATGCAATCTCACGCGGCATTAACAGAAGTGCAACCAACTCTTGTGTCAGTTGGTTCTTGACTCAACCACCCACCCAGAGACCTGGATAACCTCTTAGTGTGTTACAAGGTACAAAAAGATCGTATCAATATCCAAAGCTGACAGCTAGCATCTTTCAGAGCAAAGCCCCTGGATGACTTGGTATCTTGCTTTTGAGGGGTCCCAGGACCCTGTTAATTGTGGGGAGCACCTAAAAGCAGTGAAAGAAAATGTCTTCTGTAAAAAGGCCATGGCTACAATCGAAAAAACCTCAGGCCAGTTCTCAGCCGATTCTGGTCTGCGTTGTGTCTCTGCGATGGTATGTGACCAGGAAATGAAGCCACACGGGTCTCGCTCACGTAGCTCAGCCCACACCACAAGCAGGGCGACAGACACAGGGCGAGGTGCAGCAGGCTGATCTCTGTCCTCCCTCCCTCACCTGGGGAGGACATTCATGTGACTGATGAGTCGGGAACAGACCCATCCCCGCTCCTGTCTGGGACTTGGCGGAAGTCGATGTCGACTGATTCCCTTCCCCACCAGGTGCAGGGTCCCTGCAGAGCCCGTGGGCTGCGACAGTTCCCTGGTGTGGCTTCCTAACCCAGCAGTGTGAGCAGCGGCGCTGGAGCTAAAGAATTCACAAGCCAGAAACCCCTATAAACTGCGGGCACCCAAAGTCAGATGATGAGACAGGCTATTTTTCAGACTATGTTCATCCCAGTTGCAAGACTGTACTCATGATCTTCAGTTAGAAAGGGACAGCTCTCACGATGACGACACGGATGTACACACAGGTCATGATTCACCAAGCTGTGCACTTAACACATGTGCATTTTATTATATGTAAATCACAATTCCAAGGAGAGGAGAGGGGAGGTAAGGAGGGGGAGGATAGGAGGACGGAAGAGGAGGGAAAAGGGAAACAGGATGGCAGGCATCAGGGGACAGGGTGCCCGCAGAGCATCCTGTCTGCCCCGCCCGAGCTCACCTCTCTTCAGGATGCTGCGAGAGAAAAAGGCCTGTGGACCTCTTTTCCTGAGTCCAGCCTGTGCCCAGTGAAGCCTCTAGCATTGGTTCTGAGCCCTTTGCCCAACAAGGGGGTGGCCATTGTTGAGTCAGTCGTACAAGGGACGGTGGAATAGGACAGAGAGGAGCATCTCCCCAGCAGCACAGTGTGTGATGTGACACTGTGACGTACTGATGAATGGTCCCCCTGCCCAGCCTCCCTTGTATTATTTTTTTTTAAGACAGAGTCTCGCTTTGTTGCCCAGGCTAGAGTGAGTGCCATGGCATCAGCCTAGCTCACAGCAACCTCAAACTCCTGGACTCAAGTGATCCTTCTGCCTCAGACTCTCGAGTAGTTGAGACTACAGGCATGTGCCACCATGCCCGGCTAATTTTTTCTATATATTTTTAGTTGGCCAATTAATTTCTTTCTATTTTAGTAGAGACGGGGGTCTCACTCTTGCTCAGGCTGGTTTCGAACTCCTGACCTCGAGCAATCCGCCTGCCTCGGCCTTCCAGAGTGCTAGGATTACAGGCATTAACCACTGTGCCTGGCCCTCCCTTGTATTTTGTGACCTTTTCCCCTCCTTCCTGTGGAGAAGCAGGAGGCTGCCATTTGTCCCACAGGAGAATTCCCATGAGGGAGCCAGAGAAGAGAAACAGCAAATTGTTGGCTGTTAAATCCCAAAGCAATGGTCTTTACGTCACACTGAGGTGTAGGATGGCGAATGTTTGCTGGACAGTCTCCACTCTCCACCAGCCTCTCTCTTTTTTTTTTTTTTTCAGAGACAGTCTCCCAGGCTACAGTGCTGTGGTGTCATCATAGCTCACTGCAATCTCAAACTCCTTGGCTCAAGGGATCCTCCTGCCTCAGCCTCCTGAGTAACTGGGACTACAGGTGTGCCACCAAAACTGGCTAATTTTTCTCTACTAATTTTTAGTAGAGACGGGGTCTCACTCTTGCTCAGGCTGGTCTCAAACTCCTGAGCTCAAGCAATCCTCCCACCTTGGCCTCCCAGTGTGCTAGGATCACAGGTGTGAGCCCCTGTGCCCGGCCTCCACCAACCTCTCTTCTTCCAACTACACCCTGCCTCACCTCCCTGCCACCCCCAGAAGATAAAGAAGGCCGAGACCAGCTGGGGGACAAACAAGAGTTACGCCCTAGACTGGGACTCGAGTCCAAAGGAGGGACACTGGAGGCCATCCTCTCCCAAAAGTGGCTTCAAAGGGAGAAAGTGACAGACGCCTGAGAAAAGTTTGGGGATGTCAGAGTGGGAGGACTTGAGTAGGTTAAACCTTCAGTGTCTAAGTATGCTTGGAACTCAGTGAGATTATGTTTTCTGTCTCCAGAAGAAATAGAGAACTAAAAATAGAGAGTTGGGAAAAATAGAGATTTCCCTTTTTTGCATATCTGTATTAGTGGGAAAATGTATATTTGCCACAAAAGTAGAATTCTCTGAAGTGGATGTTTTTGCTTTCATTCTGCATCACCCTTATCATTGGGAAATTTTCCAAGCCTAGAAATCACGTGTGTGTCCTCACTGATATTGTTAAAAAAATAAAGAAAAAATAAAAAGGATAATTATGGTTCAGCTCCAGCCCTCTGGAAGTTTTCATCCAGAGTATCAGCTCAGACACCGAATGGGAGCATAGAGAGCAATAGATTTCTCCTCCACCCTTGCCAAAAAGAGATGTTTCCCAGGCCCCTGTGCCCAGCCTGCCAGACCAAATTAGGGAAAAAGAACCATATGACATGGAGGCTCATTTCACAGCCCTTTTGAGTTCCTCATCCCCGAGTGTGAGTCAGGAGAGACCCAGGAACAGAATGAGGGTGAGAGGACTCAGTTCATCATTTAACAAGTGCCACCCGATCACCCCCTGTGGCTCGCTGAGAAAGAGAGACTCTAAATTAGGGCTTCTCAAGCCGGGACCTGCCACCAACCCCTGGGTCTTTCTCCTCTGCCCTCCTCAGCGAACCTTGGCCTCCCCTAGAAGTGGAAATGTTCCTCGCGTTCACCCTGGGTTTGGTGGTTTGGTTCTGAGAGCTGAAGTGGGAAATTAATTGGCCAACAGTAACAGGTGTTTTTCCCCCAAGTTCACGAAGAATAAAGAAACCTAAGATTCTATGATTTTACCTCCTCGAATGGATGCTAGGTGGTGGAAAAGATGGAGCAATCGGTCAAAGTGCAGAAACCCCAACCCAAGGCTTAAATGGTTGGGAAATAACTTCGAAAGCAAGAGCAATAATGACAACCTATCAAACGCTGGCTCAAGATTTAGCAAACTGGACCCAAAAGAGTCATTTGAGATCTAGACAGGTTGTGTAGCTTCACACATTATAAAAGGCACAGAAACTCTCTCTGAAAACCAGGTGGCTGAAAGACAGCCAAAAAGAAAAAAGAAAAGAAAAAAAGGAATCTCCTTGGTTCACTGAAGATGGCACATGAGAACAGCCAATGTGTTGGAACACTTCAATTCTGGAAAAAGGCAGAATTAATTTGAATACATTTGTTCAAAGTCCTAAGAAATGAAGCATAACGCGTTTACATCTTCTGGAAATGGTGTCCAGCCCATATGATATAGAGCTTACTGTAGTTTCCTCTTATCTATGGTTTCACTTTCTGAGATTTCAGTTACCCATGGTCAACTGAGTTCTGAAAACATTATATGGAAAATTCCAGAAATAATTCATAAGTTTTAAATTGCAAGCCGTTCTGGATAACATGATGAAATCTCACAGTCCGGCTTCACCTGCCCAGGACACGAGTCACCCCTTTGCTTATTGTATCCACGCTGTGTATCCGGCCTGCCCCTTACTGTATAGGAAAAAACATAATGTATGTAGGGTCTGGTGACATCTGAGGTTTTAGTATTCATTGGGGGTTTTGCAGTATATCCTCCATGGACAAGAGGGGACTGCTGTAGTATCATACTGTTATTCCCTGATTGCTTTATCCAAGCTGTTCTTATTTCATATCTCATGTAAGTTTTTTTCAGGGCAAGGATCACCTCTTTGCTCAAGAGACTACTACTACAGTATGCAAATCGAGACTTCGTAATTATTTGAGGGCTTAACTAAGATTATCATCAACCTTGGATTTCAGTTCTCCTTTTATTTTTCTCAAGTAACAACAGTGAGAATGAGGATTGATAAAATGATTACAGTGTAGTTTAGGAGATCATTGATTCAGAGATACAGCATTGTGACATTTTTCCTGAATGAAATGAGAGTGAATTGCTATACTTCGAATTGCTAAATTTAAAGCGTGAACACTTGACATAAAAATATAACAAAGAGCCAATTTGTTAATCAGTTGCCTAGAATTGAGTAGAAACCATCTGATATTGAAAGACACTTAATGGTCAACTAAACGTATCTTTTGTGTGTCAGAACTCTATCCTGAAACTCTGCAGAATGCGATTTCCTGTGTGTGACCCGTGCAGGGCTCTTCCTCGGGCTGGGAGGACAGCCCCTGTGTGTCTGAGCCTCCAGCTGGTCCCCAGGTTGCCATAGCTTCTAGGAGCAGAAACCAGAGTAAGCAGTTGTCTGAAGAGTCTCTGCGTGGGCCTGAAAGCAACTCGATGGGAACATTAGCAGGTGACACAGATTTTTCCAGAGAGTTAAAATGAAAGCCCCAGGGAACAAGACTTCATCTACTTCTTCCCCAGGGAAAGAAAATCTAAGTCGTTGAGTTTGCCTCCACCTGGCTTTGGCCACTGACCTTAGCAATACTTTATTTGTAGCTTCACAAATGATTTCAGAAGAGCTAGAGTCACCAAAGCCCAGTCCCACTAGCAGGTACAGTCAGCCCCCTCCCTCCCTTTCGTCAGGGGGCTCCAGCCCACGGCAGAGAAGAATTCTGGGAACCTCGGATGGCCCCATGGGACTGAAGAAGGCACCTGCGCCCAGGGGGATCACTGATGGCAGGGATGGGGCTACAGACAGGCCCGGTTCTCTTCAGCTAAAATGTGTTCGAGGCTGAGGTCAACGGGGGTCAACTCTTGGGACCACAGCTGAACCAGGAAAACACAGGGCCGTGCCAGGAAATCCAAATTCCAAATATCTCCAACATTTTTAAAAGATCCGGCTATTTTTGTATTTATTTACCTCTACAGAAACTTGTTTTAGGTCCCAGGGTGATGAAACATTTCTAGTTTATGTAAACTTTTGAAAAGTTAGGAGGGCAAGGTGGTGGACTGAAACATTCGGTCACTCCAGAGACCACATCCCCTGGCAGGCTCTTGTGCCGATGGAAGCCCCGACCTCTCGGGCTCCCAGCCTCCTTCTGCCCAACTGCTGAGGTCTGGCCTCCATCCCCACCACCCTCAGGAAGTCACAGCTTTTGTTCTTGTGTCAATGGAAGGGCTTGGGTCCGTCAGGTCACGGGGCAGAATTTTAGGACGCCTCCAAATGTCTAGTCATTCCCTGCCTCTAGGAAGGACAACACCATGCCTGAAAGGAGGATATCTGCTTTTGTTGTTTGTTTGTTTGATTAGTGGGGGGAAAAAAGCCAAAAACCCAGGTTTGTAGCTGATATGTCTTTGACATGCTTTGGAATCTAGGAAAGAAAAAAAATTATGCCGTGTATTGATAATAGATGAAATGCTTGGGGGTGGCGACTTCTCTTTCCTTCTTCCTTACACAGCACAAATTGGCTATGGAGTAAGCCCAACCTGGGTTGAATCCTGGTCATTTGTGAGGTCTGTAACCTTGAACAAATTATTTAACCTAAGACTCAGCTTCTTTTACCATCCATGGGGTTTTGTAAGGAGCAAATGAAATGCTTCTTGGCACACGGCAAGAGCTCAATAGAGAGTTCTATTGTGGTAGCCGGTTGCCAGCACCCGCCCTGCCCCGGCAGGCTCCTGGACCTCTACAACCGCAGCAATTAGATACATAATTGTCCTCGGGGTAAAGCTGGCGAGTATGAACTCAGGCTCGCCACTGGGGAGCCACAGTGACAAATAGGCAGTGACACGGGGAAGGAAGAGGTTTAGGAGAAGGGGCCAGGCAGGTCCTGCTGATTTTTCATGAAGGCCTGAGAAATGTGTTGATACACGCTGGCTTGGTTAGTTTCAGCCCTCTGTTGCCCAGTCTTCTCTGAGATAAAGTGAGAACACAGGTGGACCTTTGCCCTTCCCACTGCCGCGCAATTCCTTGGGGAGGACTTTTGCTGGTTGGTTGCAATCATTACTTCTCTTCTACGTCACACTGCCCTGGGAGCACGTCCGACATTCAGACTTCTGTGCACAGAGGAGAGGAAGTGCTCGTGGGAAACACCTGCATCGTTCACTGCAGACCTCGCCCCTTGCAGCTGGCTCTGAGGAACTCCGAGTCCCTGCTCCTTGGCACTAACTTCTCCGGGCCCCTGGGGACCCTGGGCGCTGTTGGGAATTTAGCTGCTCAGTCCAGTTCAGCTGGTGCAAGTGCGGAAAGAAGAGAAGATATGTTTCATCAGGGGACAGGTGTTGCCACAGACTGCCCCAGGTTTCAGAAAGACTTTCAACTCGCCTGGGTTTGGCGCCCGGCGTGAGGAAGTCGCGGAGGCTAAGGGGTGAGGGTTGCAGACCAGGGGCAACCTCTCTTCTTCCCGTGCCATTGCCACCTGCTTGGGCGTCAAGCTCCCTAAAGGTAGGGATTTCTTTCCTTCTTTTCAAAGTTCAAGAGAAAGCAGCTCCCCCCCACCCCCCCACCCCCATCTCCTCAACTCTTCCTGATCTGATCTGACATCCGCCTCCTCTGTCCCCTGCCCCACCCCTGCCAGTGGCCTCCCCTGGCCCTCAGCCCCTCACCCTGCCACAGCACTCTGCCCTGTCCACCCCCCTTCTTGGCTCCTGACACGGGTGGCCGCATTGTCCTCACTCTCCTCCTGCCTCTCTGACACGTCCCCACAGCCTCCACTGGCCTCTCTTTCCCAGGGCCCCACCTGCCTTCATTAGGGCTGTCCCAAAGTTCAGTCTCTGTTGTTTAAAGGCCACGCCAGCCAAGCTCAGATGTGTGCTCTGGGGAGCCATGTGGGCAGGAGCACGGCTTGAGAGTTGTTTGCATAACAGTGTAGGGGGATGAGGTTACTGCTCCACTTCCTGCGGCAGCCACGGATGTCACCAGCCTCCCTTTGGCTCCTGCTCCATCTCCATGTGCAGCCACGCATCATCTTTGGCATTTATCCACACTCATCCTCTCTTCTTGCGGCTGCCTTGGCACTGTTATTTCTTGCCTGAAATATTTCAATAGCTTCTTAATGTTCCCCTGCCCCGATAGGAACCACTTCTCTGGGCTTCAGAACTCCTCTCCCCACCTTCCTTTCAGGACTCTACGTCCCAATGGACAGGAATGGGAGGGGAGAGCAGGAGGGTCTGGAAGAACCGTGTCTGTAAGAAATAGATGTCCCACCTACTAAGCAGATAATCCAAAGTGGAAGGGAGGCAGGTATGAGAAACTGTGTTTAGTAAAAAATACAGTCGATTCTAAAGTAGGAAGTCCAGTGTTCTGTGTAAAAGAGGACTTCCACAGCATTTAATCTGCACAGAGTGTCATGAATTTTATGGCTTTAATCATGCTGCAGTGTAATAAACTATTTTGCAAAGCTCTCGTGTGACAGGAATTCTAAGGAGGAAATGGTCCCGTAGCTGGGAGCATGTGGACCCGGAGGGAGCTGCTGGCCGCATGGACAGAGGTGGAATTGGATGTCCCCGGGGCCAGCTCAGGAGGTGGGACCCAGCATGCTGTGAGCCCTTTGCTCAAGTCAGCCTGCAGTAGGAGGATGGGAATGTCAGAACAGAGGATCAACACCCCACAAAACAAAGACCATTTGTTCATTTTTTTTTTCTGTTGTAAATTTGCTTCAGTCTCACAACAAACCAGCACATTAGGCATCGTCCTAATAACCATTCTGCAGATGAGGAAACAGAAGCTGCTGAGAATCGCAGGGACTTGTGAAAGTTCACTCAGGTAGTACATGACCAAGTCAGGATTTGAATCCAGGATTTCTGATCCCTAAAACAGTGTTTTCATGGTCAAAACACAGGACAAGAGGGGCACAGGAGGTTAAGTGTTTCCATGGAGCTCAGGGGTGCAATGGGGGACAGAAGTCACTGAGGTACCTCCAGACCCAGTGTCTGGCCAGTTAAGGCTTCCTGGAAAACCTAGGGAACTTGGAACCAGGATCCCAAAGCTGCTCCCTGGGTGACGTTGGGAGTGGCTTCTGGGGACGTTCCTGAGAGTTGTAGGACTAGAACCAAGGGTGTCTGCAGAGGGGGCCCCAGACTACAGCAGAAGTGACCAAGTTTGAAGTTCCTTTGGTAGTTCCAAGGGGGAGGGTTCACCCAGCAGCAACCTTCAGGAGCAATAGGACATAGTCTGTAGGTGGTGAGCGGGAGGGCGAGGGGAGTGGGGCGCAGGAGGGAGGAGGCCGTGTATGACTGGTTACAGAATTTTCAGGACCACTGTGCAAAATGAAAATACAGTCCTCTCATTCAGAATTATTAAGAATTTGAAGACAGTGACAACAGAGAAATAGAGCAAGCAGGGACCTTCTTAGCAGGTCACACACCCTATTATATATTGTGTCTGGCTTAACTTTTAGCTGCCATTAACTCAATAGAGAAAGAGTTGAAAAGGAAATCTAGTAGCCAGAACTGAGATTCTAACTTCTCTCTCTTCCCCAAATTCACAGCCACAATTTATCAAGTAGGCACTATGTTCCAGGCACTTGACTTTACTCCTCCCCAACAATACACTCTTGCACATAAGAAGAGTGAGGCTACAAGAGACTGTAAGACACATAGTCAGTTGGAGGAAAGTCTCTGGACTCCAAAGCCCTCTTCTCTCCTGTATACTACCTATGGCGCCTTTGACCCTGCAGGAAATACAGATTTTTGGCAACTTTTGGCAGGGAGGTTAATAATTCCATTCTAGGTTAGTGTTTCTTAAACTCCAGCCGTTTACCTACCACTTTTATAATTTTTAGCCATATTTTCAAACACCAATGCTGCTATTTTCTTAGTAATGTTCTTTTATTGATTCACCTGTTAAAATCAGCCTCACTTTAAAAAATGAAATTATGGATTTGGTATGCTAGCTATACTTTTTTCTAATATGCATTAAAATAAATAAACCCTCTGACCCAAATATTCTACTTCTATAAATTTATTCAATAAATAGTTTCACAGATGTATGAAATAATGTATATATAAGAACATTAATTACAAGATTAGTATGATAGTATACAACTGGAAACAATCTGATTGTCCCCCAGATGTCTAGCTAGGAGACTGGTTAGACAACAGAAAACTGCACAGCCATAAACAAAGAATGAGGACGCTCTCTATGTACTGATAAGAAATTGCTGTTAAAAGAAAAGAGCAAGGTGTAGAATCATTAAAATGACTATATGGCCCAAAGCAATCTATAGATTCAGTGCAATCCCTATCAAAATACCAATGTAATTTTTCACAGAATTAGAAAAAAAAATCCTAAAATTCATATCAAACAAACAAAAAGTCTGAATAGCCAAAGCAATCCTAAGCAAAAACGACAAAGCTGGAGGCATCACCTTACCTGATTTCAAATTATACTACAAGGTTATAGCAATCAAAACAGCATGGTCCTGGTTTAAAAGTAGACACCTAGATCAATGGAACAGAATAGAGAGCCCAAAAATAAAGGCTCATATGGTCTTTGACAAAGTGAACAAAGAAATATACTGGGGAAAGTACACCCATTTCAATAAATGGTTCTGGGAACACTGGATTGCCATATGCAGAAGGACAAAACTGGACCCCCATCTCTTACTATATATAAAAATCAAATCAAGATGGATCAAAGATTTAAATGAAAGATCTGAAGCTATAAAAACACTAAAAGAAACCTAGGGAAAACCCTCTGGACATTGGTCTAGGCAAAGAATTCATGACTAAAGCCTCAAAAGCATAAGCAACAAAAACGAAAATAGACAAATGGGACTTAAATTAAGTTAAAACCTCCTGCGCAGCAAAAGAAAATAATCAACGTAGTTAATAGACAATCTTCAGAATGGGAGAAAATATTTGCAAACTATGCATACAACAGGGGACTGGTGTCCAGAATTTACAAGGAACTCAAACAACTCAATCACAAATAACCCCGTGAAAAAGTGGGCAATGGACATGAATAGACATTTTCAAAAGGAGACATACAAACAGCCAAAAGGTATATGAAAAATGCTCATCATGTCTAATCATCAGGGAAATTAAATTAAAACCACATTGAGATATCATCTTATATCAGTCAGAATGGCCATTATTAAAATATAAAGAGGCCAGGCATGGTAGCTCACGCCTGTAATCCTAGCACTCTGGGAGGCCGAGGCGGGCGGATTGCTCGAGGTCAGGACTTCGAAACCAGCCTGAGCAAGAGCAAGACCCTGTCTCTACTATAAATAGAAAGAAATTAATTGGTCAACTAATATATATAGAAAAAATTAGCTGGGCATGGTGGCACATGCCTGTAGTCCCAGCTACTCAGGAGGCTGAGGCAGCAGGATTGCTTGAGCCCAGGAGTTTGAGGTTGCTGTGAGCTAGGCTGAAGCCATGGCACTGACTCTAGCCTGGGCAACAAAGTGAGACTCTGTCTCAAAAAAAAAAAAAAAAATATATATATATATATATAAAGAGATAACAAATGTTGGTGAAGGTGCAGAGAAAAGGGAACACTTATACACTGTTGGTGGGAATGTAAATTAGTACAACCTCTATGGAAAACAGAATAGAGATTTCTCAAAGAACTAAAAATAGAATTGCCATCCAACCCAGCAATTCCACTACTGGGGATCTTCTCAAAGGAAAATAAATCATTATGTCAGAAAGAACACCTGCGCTTATATGTTTATTGCAGCATTATTCACAATAGCAAAGATATGGAAACAACCTAAGTGTCTTTCAACAGAGGATTGGATAAAGAAAGTGTGTGTGTGTGTGTGTGTGTGTGTGTGTGTGTGTGTATACACCTTAGGACACTATTCAGCCATAAAAAAGAATGAAGTCATGTCTTTTGCAGCAAGATTAACGGAACTGGAGGCCATTATCTTAAGTGAAACAACTCAGAAACAGAAAGTCAAATACCTTATGTTCTTATGTATAAGTGGGAGCTAAATAATGTGCACACATGGACGTAGAGTGTGGAATAATAGTCATTGGAGACTTGGAAGGGGGAAGGGTGGGAGGATGTCGAAGATGAGAAATTACTTAATGGATACAATGTATATTTTTCAGGCGATGTTTATACTAAAAACCCAGAATTCACCACTATGTAATATATCCATGTAACCCCTCAAAATTTATAATATAAAAGAAGAAACTATTGTTAAAATAAAATAGCAAGATTCAGAATTGTGTATCAAATGATATGTTTGTAAAGGAGGAAGGTATCGGGGCATCTAAAGTTGTATATGCTTAACATCTTCTGTAAGAGAAGAATGCCAATAAATTATTAAAAGTCATTTCTGATGAATGGGAAGAGTTTGGCAGTGATGGGAGGAACTTTTTTCGTATTTGTTAATTTTTGAACCATGTGAATATATGTCCAAAAAATTAAATGAATTAAAATAATACAATTACTATTATTATGATAGAAATGGTTGTCCATGTAGTGCCTTAAATCACTTCCTGAGCCATTGATGGTATATGTCCCTCCCGGGAGAGACACTGCTCTGATGTGTTCAACTCTCTACCCAGTGCTCAAACAAATGGGGTTATGGCCTTGGTGTGTGATATCAACTTCTGTCAAGCAGGTGACAAAAGTTCTGGACAAGATAGGCCCAACCCTAGTGTTGAGATGGAAGTAGAATAATATCATCATTATGGAAGGCTCTTCTGCCAGATTATCTGCTGATGATGGCCATGTTGCTGACTGCCTTGGAGCCCCAAAAAGAATTTAAGTGCTGGAGAGCAGGGCCATGTCTCTTTGTGAAGAATTCTCAAGCTATGTCTGCTTTGGCACTTAAACTGTGACTAGGTGGAAAAACAGACTGAAAGACTTCCCAGACAGTGTCTTCTAATCTGAGCCAAGGGTTCCGGGGAACAGGTTCAAGCACCAGCCAAATCAAGATGGGAACCCTGGATGACAGAGAATAGCTGTTATGACAGAAGAAGATCTGTGAGAGCTTGCTCCAAGCTGGGGACTTGGTGCAGGTCTCCTGCACTGGCTAATGAAGAGGTTATCCAGGTCTCTGGGTGGGTGGTTGAGTCAAGAACCAACTGACACAACTGACGCAAGAGTTGGTTGCATTTCTGTTAACGCAGCCAGAGATTGCATTAGCTGTTGGCAACCACATGACGCCGTTGACTCAGACTGAGCTTGCATTCGTTGCAAATGGTGAGGCCTTCTTCCAACTCACTGCTTTTAAGAGTTGTCATCTTCCTATATGTTTTCTCATGTATTGAAAAGAGAGATAGAAGATATACTGCACCGTTAACACTGGCTATCTCTGCGATATGAGAGGAATGCTAGGATACTTTTATTTATAGCTTTAACATTTTAGTATGTTTGAATTTGATAATGAGCTTGTATTACTTCTGAAATCAGGAAAACTATACAGCTTTTTGTTTGTTCTTTTAAGAAAAGGGAAGAAGTCTTAAAACTGCTTAGGGTACAGAAGATTTTTCCCATGACTGTCTCCAGAAATTCCCAGGGTAGGCTAGCTCTAGGGTTGGGAGAGAAATAGTAAAATTGGAGTGGAATGCAAAATGGAAGTCTCTGCTAAGTATAGAGACACTCCTGAACTCAGGGAGCTTAGTGGGCGTGGTAGGCAGCCAGTGACCTTTGGCCCCTGGTATTCCCACCCTGGTGGAATCTCCTCCTCTTGAGTATGGGCTGGTCCCAGTGCTTTGCTTCCTTGCTTGGAATGAAGAGACTACAGTAAAAGTGATGGAATGTCGCTTTCGAGATTAGGTTAGGAAAGACTGTGATTTCTATCCTGTTAGCCGTACTCTTCCTCTCTCTCACTCACTATGATAAAGTCAACTGCCCTCTTGTGAGACACGCTACTGAGAGGTCCCTGTGGCCGAGAGGACAGCCTCTGGGCAGCAGCCAGAAAGGAACTGAGGCCCTTCGCCCAACGACCCAGCAGACTGGCTCTGCCTGTGCTGAACTTTGGGGTGAGCAACTCCCAGTCCCTCCTCGACGGTAGCCTTGGGAGAGACCTGCAGCCAGGACACCCAGCTTAGTTGTGCCCAAATACCTGACCCACAGCAATTGTGAAGTAAGAAACATATGTTGCTTTAAGCCTCTAAGTTTTGTGGTAATGTTTTTATGTGGCAGTACAGAGGTGATATAGTGGGAAAGCTTAACCGACCTTCTGGTCATTTGGATTGGGCAGAGACTTTGGGGGCAGTACCATGCGAATAACTGTGTCCTCATGAGAGCTCTATCTGTATGTCACCTGTTGGGATTTCACTGCTTAGGGTTTGTGAATTTGGAAACTAGGCATTCTTGGGGAGGTGGAGACGCCTCCAGGGAATGGTAGCTTGCCTCCTCTGTATAAATGTTTTATACATCAGAGAAGTCTTAAGGTGGGAGCGTTGAGCAGAGCCTCCAAGATGGCCCCCAATCGGCCATGCCTCCTGGTATTCATACTCTTGTGCAGTCCCCTCCCCCAATGAGTCAAAGCTGACCCCTGTGACCAACAGGATACTGCCAACCTGGTGGTAACTTCCCATGTTAGGGCATGAAAGGCATTGCAGTTCCTGCTGTGTACACGTGGAGCGCTTTCTCTGGTATAAGCCAGCTGCCAAGTCATGAGGAGGCTCAGGCAGCCCTGTGGAGGGGCCCATGTGGAGAAGAACCGAGGCTTCCTGTCGACTGCCAGCCAACACTTGCGTGCATGTGAGTCAGCACCTTGGAAGCAGACATGTAGGCTCGGGCAAGCCTCCAGATGACTCAGGCCCTGCTGACATCAGACTACAGCCTCATGAAGGACTCAGTAAGCCACTACCAAATTCCTGACCCAAGAAACTATGAGAGATAATAGATAATTATTGGTGTTTTAAGCTACTATGTTTTAGAATAATTTGATATGTGGCAATAGGTAGTTAACACATTCTTGGTCATTTGTATTGTTCAATATTCGTTTATTCAAATGATATTTCCTGTGCACCTGCTGCCTATTGAGGCACTAGACATGGTTACCTTGTGTCATAGCAGGCGAGTAACTTACAAGGAGTGCTAGACATGGGAGATCTACGGTGAGCAAAGCCAGACACAGTGCCTGTTTTCATGGAGGGGACCATATAGTAGTGACACAGATAGTTAAGTAATCATATTTGTAAATGACAAATAATAACCATAAATGACAATAATGCCAAGCGCTATACAGGAAATGGCTGTATCTACTCAAACTGTGAGGGGGACATAATTTAGATCAGATGAGGTTAGCAATGGTCGCCCTGAGGCAGTAAACTCAAAGAGGAGTGAGGTAGGTGAATGGAAAGGGGAGGAGAATTTCAGGCAGAGGAAGCAGCGTGTGCAAAGGCCCTGGGCTGGAGGGAGCATGGCGGAGGGAGAGCCGCTGTGGCTAGGGCCGAAGGACGAGCAGGGAGGCTGTACAGAGGCTGATCCATACCGAGTTTTGTGGCCACATTAAGGAGTTTGGGTTTGATACTAAAAGCAGTGAGAAGCCTTTGAAGCCTTTTAAAAAGTAGAGAAATATGATTTTGATTTTCAAATCTATGATTTGAAAAAATCTTGCTGTGTAAAGAATGGGTTGGAGGGCACCTGCGAAGAGAGCAATTAGGTTATTTCAGTAATTCAGATATTGCATGTTTACAATTCCCCCAAATAGCAGGCCTTCTGCTTAGTATTCTTTTAAAAAAATAAGTTACATAGACATAGTTTCTGGCTTCTCTGAGTCTACCTTCTAAAAAAAAATCAACAATGGTAGGTCCAAAAAGAATGACATGCAGACATATAAAATAGATGGGAAATTGAGAAATAACTCCAGCTAAAATCCAGATCAATCAATCACTTAATACATAAGGGGAATCTAGCTAACTTTACTTGAAAACCTAACAGAGATGCCAGCATTTGACACTCTTTTGATTTATGCCTCTTAACAACTACATGTTGTAAATGATATTCACTTTACAGATGAAGAAACAGGGTCAGAAAGGTTAAGCCACTTGACAGAAGCTATGTAGCTTGCTGGATATGTTTGTTTCAAAGTAAAAACTTGTTTTATTACACTATATTGCCTACATTTTTTATAAGTCTCCAGTTGGAATCCTTCATGTAGTGGAAAAAGTCTTGTTAATAACCAGACACCTAAATTCTAGTAGAGCACTGAAGCACATTTATTTCTCCAGGAAATATACTTCTCCAAGCTAACCTCTTTAAAATGGGGCAACAAACCTATATTCATTCATTCACAAAAAAGTGCCTGGTCCTTCAATAAATATATGAGAAATCTCAGTTACATGCAAGGTTTCATAAAGTGACCAAAGATAAATAATCCATCGACTATACCTTAGAAGAACCTATATACGAAATACACATTTATTGTTTTATGTATTAAGAATCTCATTTCTGTGAACTTTTCTTCCTTACATCCTGTTTACGCAGTTACAACGAAAGTTACTATATTAATAAAGTGTGATCCAATCTACTCCTCACAGGTGATTGGTCCAGAGGTTGGTTCTAGACTCAAGCTGGACCAATCAGAATCTTTCCCTGGGACTTTGGAAGTAGAACTGTGAAAGAGAGTCAGTTTTGGTTTGTGTGCTTGAATTTCAGGATGGAAAACTTAGAGGGCTTTTGGTGGACATATTTTGCCATGTGACTGGTAAAGGAGAAGAGGCTGGTTAGTAATAAAAGCAAGAATGGAGCAGACCTGCAGAGAAATGTAAGCATGAGTTTTCAGTGGTTGGCATGTAAAAGGCAGAGCTTTGGTCAATATTATGTACAGCTCCAGGGAGCACCGTTTATACTGATTCCACATTCATGGCACCCCATAGAGCACAATTGCATGGCATGAATGGTGTCCCTTGCAGTTGTACTATGAAGCGGTCCTATTTTTAGTTGGGGATGGGGCTATAGATAAAGGCCATGGCCAAATAATGCAGGTACTGAATATAATTTAGGGCAGGAATAACATATGTGCTGTGACTCGACCCTCCAAAACCCATGGCAGGTATTACTAATCATTGTTGTCCATCTTCCTGCTAAGTCCCAGCTTGTCCTACTCAGCACAGCCCTCCAGAGAGTCACTGTTAAGCAGTGTGTCCTTTGCCTATATACTTACTAGCTCAACAACAGCCGTAATATGTCATTCATAAGTGGCTGTATCTCAGTGGCAGATGTTTTCCCTCTGGTTAGAATAAACACTGGGTGTCATATCCAAGTTAAGGAAATATTTTACTTTTGATCTGAGGACCAAGAAAATTTGGAATCAGTGTTCGAATACTTAGTGGTACCACGGTATCAGTTACTCAACACAATAATGAACAGGATTCTGGAATGGTAACTAATTGTGTGAATTCTGATACCAAGTGGTTCCCTTTGCCTGGCATTCTCTTTCTGTTCTTTTCTATTTGGCAAATTCTTAGCCTACAAGACCCAGTTAAATAGTTCTATTTCTGCAGCTTTTTCCTGACATTCTCTCTTGGAGAAGTAATTGCTCCCTATCTGTTATTCTACATGACTTTATTCCTTTCTTTATTGTAGCTTGTTTCCTACTGAGTTTTAGTTGTTCTTGTGTGTTTTTTTCCTAGAATTTAGATCCTGTAGGATAAAGATTATATTTAAGATCCTGCAGGATCTAGATTCTAGGAAAGAATCCCCTGGCATGTAGACACTTGATTGAATGACACTGAAATTGTGCCTTCACATGTGAAATACTTTGGTTAGTTTTGTCTTAAGAAAAAGGCAACCAGACTAATACAGTAGGAACTATATGGGACTTCTCCCTGGGGATAAACTAATCACCAGAACACTTAAATTTGGAGCAGCAACTGTTGAGAAGAAAAATATCAAGGTTTTAAAAAAGATAGAATTTAAAACCATAAAAGCACTGAGGAAACTACTATTTTTTAATTTTAGAGCTGGGAAAACCTTTCTAAGTATGACTTGAACCCTAAACACCATAAGAAAAGATTAATAAATTCCATTAGATAAAAATGCAAGTAACTTTTTTTCTTTATAGTAAGAACCATAATAAAGTCAAGACATAAACTGTAAGAAAACATCTGAAATTCCTATCATAAACAAAAGGCTTATTTCCATGATAAAGGAAAGCTAATTCTATAATAAAAAGGGCTTTTACAAATCAGTATAGGTAAAGATAATATAGACATCCAGAAATACAGAAAAGAAAATATCATTCACTCTTAAACACATAAAAAGATGCTCAATCTCATTTACATTAAGACGAATGCAAATATATGGTATTTTTTAAATCAGATTTTGAAGATAAAAATGTTTGATGACAAACACGTAGGGTAGGTAAACAGGTGGGGAAAACAAGCATTCTTTTACATTGCTAGAGGAAATGTAATTAATAAGACTTCTCTCTTAAATGCACACTATTTGACCTAAAATTACACTTTTAGAAATTTATGTACAAATAGGCTTGAACATATGTAAAATGGCTTGTGTACAATGCCATTCACTGTAGCATTGTTTATAACTGCAAAAGATCAGAAACCACCTAAAACAACAGGGAAATGATTAGATAAATTATGGTACTTTTAAATATAATAGTCATAAAAATAGAATAAGGAAGTTCTTTATGTACTGATAGGAAATTGCCACCAAAATATACTATTAATGAAAAAAGCAAGACACAGAACACTATGTATAGTATGTTAGTATTTACATAAGCAAAGGAAAAAGGGATATTATATAGGTATTTACTTATAAATACCTACATTATTTCTGGAAGGATGCCCAAGAATTAAGTAATATTAGTTGATTGTGCAAAGGAGAACTAAATTGGGGGGAGGGAAGAATTACTATACTACATCTTTTTTACTTTTTAATATTGAACCATATGAGCAATTACTTATTTGAAAATAAATGAAAAAAATTAATATGAATAATGTGAAACCATTTGTCAGTGAATATGCTGATCTTTAACTCAGTCATCAAATTAAAGAAAATTTTAACTTAGAGTTGCCTCTGGAATCTTGATTCAATTTTTAGATAAGCAAAAGGAAGCATGATATTATTCAGTGGCATTGTCCATTTGTGATATTCATTGCCCTAAGGGTTGATTAGAAAAATCTAAGAATAGAGTCAAGAAAGGTGATCTAAGTTCATAGATACTATCTAATGATTATCACTAAGGGGAACAAAGGATATTGGGACACATCTCTGACCTTAGAAGGTGAAGCCACAGAATAATGTTCCATATAAATTCCCATGGTACCACTGATGGCCAGATGTGAGCTGGTAGTCTGTCCCTTAGCCACCTTCTCTGGTGACTTCTTGCAGATCTAAACACTATAAGGACTGCATATGCTACCCATGATGGCTCTGATTTCTATCTAAAGCTGATTAATTCTCTACTTAAATGTCCACATTAAAGTGAATTGAAATTTCTTTGCGATTAAACTTGGTCAGTTCTAGGATATTTAAATTCAGAGATTATTTTACTTTTTGCCTATTTCTCAATTTGTGCTTCTGATATGTTACCCTATTCAGGTACCCTAGAAACCTGTGCATAACTTGGGGATATCTTAGGTGACTTGGCTCAATCAATAATATGCAACCACAAGAAATTTCTTGAGCACCAACTATGCTAAGGGATTGTGGGGCATGAGTAAGAGACAGCTACGATGACTTCAGGGGGCCATACAGTCTTGAAGAAAGGTCAAGAGGGTGTGTTCTGAAGAACATGAGCTAAATGCTAGGCTGGAAAGTATGGGAGTTTCAGAACGCTGTGGAATCCAGGTGAGTGATATACTACTCGATTTGTGTTTCGTATTATGTGGACCTCAGGGAACTGTTTCAGAGAGAAGTAAGAGATGTAAACACATAATTTAAGTTTACTATACTTAAACATCCAGGTGACATAAATGATGAGGAAAAACAGAAATGTTAAAGTGAATGCTGCGTCCCATGTTGTGCGTGGTTGGATCAGTGTGGTGAAGTAGCGCCACCTTGAGGCAGATGACATGCTGTACCTCCTCAGGCCGCCTCTGCATCTTGACTGGTTTGAGAAGCACCTGTATGGCAGTACACAGAACATCTGGACACTGAAGTTTTCACGTATTCCATCAGTGAGTTGGACTGAGGTGGAGAGGGAGTGAAAGAGAGGTCCACAGGCAGGAATATGAACAGAAGAAGCCTTGTTTTAGGAGACTCCTTTCTAAAATGTTTAGAGACTGTCAATTTGTTTTTCAGTTGAGCACATCTTTCAATCATTTTGGTACTTTTAAAATATTTTGTGTGAAAGGTGAAATTATTTGTAAATCTAAAGGGAAAACAGTGTATTTAGAAATTAATCTGGGCCAGGCGCGGTGGCTCAAGCCTGTAATCCTAGCTCTCTGGGAGGCCGAGGTGGGCGGATCGTTTGAGCTCAGGAGTTTGAGACCAGCCTGAGCAAGAGCGAGACCCCATTATTTCTTTCTACTATAAATAGAAAGAAATTAATTGGCCAACTAATATATATAGAAAAAATTAGCCGGGCATGGTGGCACATGCCTGTAGTCCCAGCTACTTGGGAGGCTGAGGCAGCAGGATTGCTTGAGCCCAGGAGTTTGAGGTTGCTGTGAGCTAGGCTAATGCCACGGCACTCACTCTAGCCTGGGCAATAAAGTGAGACTCTGTCTCAAAAAAAAAAAAAAAAAATAAATAAATAAAAATTAATCTGAAGCTGAGCAATGAGTCCCTCTTATAGTCCTAGTTACCTGGGAGGCTAAGGCGGGAGGATCACCTGAGCCCAGGAGTTAGAGGCTGTAGTGAACTATGATTGTGCCAGTGCACTCCAGCCTGGGTGACAGAGCAAGAACCTGTCTCTTAAAAAAAAAAAAAAAGTTGGTCTATCTTAGATTTTAGGTTATTTTCTCAATTGCTGGCTAAAGCAACCTATGAAAGTAAAATTTAGCATTCACACAGTTCAGAAATAAACAATTTAAACCTTTTGAGTCTGTTGGAGAATTGAGGAAGGGCATTACTTACACTAACCTGCCTGGCTGTGAGTGGTGGCTCACGCCTGTAATCCTAGCACTCTGGGAGGCCAAGATGGGAGGATCGCTTGAGCCCAGGAGTTCGAGACCAGCCTGAGTAAGAGTGAGACCACCGTTTCTACTAAAAATAGAAAATAAAAAATTAGCCAGGCATGGCGGTGCCCATCTGTAGTCCCAGCTACTTGGGAGGCTGAGGTAGAAGGCTCACTTGAGCCCAGGAGTTTGAGGTTGCTGTGAGCTAGGCTGACACCATGGCACTCTAACCTGGGCAACAGAAAAAGACCCTTGTCTCAAAAAACAAACATAAAACTAAACTGCCTGAGCAGTCACATATTTAATTAGTAGAAATGACTGGAAATATGAGGCAGGGGGAGCAGAGAAAGTAAAGAGAGAAGGAAGGCAGCAGATGCATGGACTTCAGAGGAAAGGAAAACAGAGAGTAAAATAATTAGACAAAGGAAAGGACACATGGCAACTGAAAACAAGAAGTGGAAAGGGTGGAGGGAGACAAAAGCAAGATAGGACTTATCCAACCCTACGCAAATCCAACCAAAAGCTAGCCCATGTTTGATGGTGCCGTGCACAAAGAACACAAATATTTGCTGTTTGGTTGGTGCCTGGTGAATGGTGCCTTGGTCCCTCATCCATGCAGGTCTATGATTTTGATCCTGTTTTTCTCAAGCCCAGAGTTAACTCAGGGATCTCCCATTTCCTAGGACTTCCCTTGCAAAACTCCAATTTTCAACTGGTTTTGAAATCAGAAGATGAGGCACTCCAGGGTGGGTGGAAACAGTCTTCCAATTTGGAGTACCTCCAAAATAGAGCCCCAGGCAATTACGATGAAGGAAGGTGGGCCAAAGTGATTCTTAGGAATTCAATTTAGCAAATAAATTTTAGTTATGAACAATAATCTGTTGAGCTTGGCTAAAGAGAGATTGTAGCCCTGGTTCTCAGTAAATGCCACTATGACAAAATTAATTAAAATAGTAGTTTATTAGTTAAAAAACACCATTTACGAAAACAGGGTATCTATTAAAAATGAGGTTAGAGGTCACTATCTGTAATATATATAACTCCACTAGAAAGAAGTGACTTAGGGTTTGGATTTCTTAAAGTATGTAGTTTTCAGTTGTGATTTGCCGTTTACTGAGTATTTTTAATAGATTTACAAATCATGAAAATGAGGTAAAACTCACGGTGCTCTCTGTGCTGCTGAGTGTGCCTGCAGCTGCAGCAACCCTCCACGTCTCTCCTCTGACTTCCGCCAGCTTTCGCCTCTGTGGAGAGCTCCTGGCTTGATCTTTCGTTTCAACACTATCCCCAGAGTACAAAGGTTTGGGAAAACTTCAACCTTCATCTGTCCTAGAAACATCTTTATTCCCCAAGCACTAGACTTGAGAAAGAAACGTTATGTTAAAAACATTAAAGCCACAAGAATGATGACAATTAAACCCACTTCAACTTTCTCTTCTTTCTACTGTGTCAGTTGGACCTTCTGTCCTTTCTGCCCCTGCAAGGCCCAGTTCAGATTGATCTGGCTCACTTTACTACCACTCTGAGCCACCTTGATCTTCTCTTCTCCCAGCACTAACTCCATTCATAGTCAAATGCTAGATTGTATGACATTTATTTTAAAGTGTATAATCTTACAATCTTTCCAATTAGGCCAAAAGCAACTGGTGAGCAAGGCCCAGTCCTTATTCTTCTGTTATGTTCTCATGAGCCTAGGCTTCACAGTAAATGCTTAAAAAATAAATACTTGGGTAATTTGTACCATCTACATACTGATTTCACCTGTGTGTTAACTTCCTTAAGCCATTATCATACTTGCTATGAAGTATAACTGTTACCTAATGACCAAAAAGGGGTATGCTTACCATTCCTTCCCCTTTATAAAATGACAAAAATGAAACAAAAACAAATATGGTAAAAACAAAACAAACCAAAATTAAAGTAGAAGGGAGTGGGAGGTAAAGAACCACTTTTGTGCCAAAATGTGCTTTGGCATTTATATGTTCTCTTCTGCAATTAATCCTATCCCCACTCTTTCCACCAAGGATGGTATGTCACAGTTGCTAAACCCTGGGCTGACATTTGGCCAGGATGCATTAGTTGAGTCAGTTGTTTCCAGTTTGTATCCATTCTGATTCAGTTCCTATGCTGTACTGCTTGTTAAATATTTTTATTATCTCCCCAGGGCAAAGCTGATAGACTGGCAGATTCTAAATACATCCATTCCTGTGAATACTGACTATGGAACTCCAGAATATTCCCCAACACTTCAGTCATGAAAGTCATGTTAAGAAGCATTTTATGAAAAAGCATTGCAGTATTATTTGTTTTCATTTTTAAGTTTGTAAGTGGTTATGCTATATCTACTTGACCACCTCTAATGCCTATTGCTTAGGGCACAGTGGCACACACCTGTACTCCTCGCTACTCAGGAGGCTGAGGCAGGAGGATTGCTTAAGGCCAGTTCAAGGCTGCAGTGAGCCATGATTGTGCCTGTGAATAGCCACTGCACTTCAGCCTGGGCAATATAGCGAGACCTTGTCTCTAAAAAAATATTAAAAAATAAAATAATACCTATCGCTTAGTTTCTCTTCACTCATAGACCCCTCTGAATTGGCTGGAAGCTTTTTAAAGGATTTAAAGCAGGAATCTAGTAAGGCGCAGCTGGAAAGCAAAGAGAGGTCAGTATAAGAAATAGATTTGACGTGTAAGAAAGAAGAGTTTAGAAATTAGGAATAAATGACTGCAGCTGCTAGGCTACTTTGCACATTTTAGTCAGTCTTTGGGCAATGACCCTACAACTGGCATCCAGGAGGCTGTGGAATCACTCCAAAGGCTTCAGTAGTGCTCTGACATCATTAATGACTTTCTCCTCTATCACCTTATGTTTGTATAAAAGAATCTTAATAAACCCATCAAATTTGTTCTTGTTAAGAGTACAAGACTCGGTGGTAGGAACAGAAAATCTTTCCTCTTAATTAACTGTACATTCATAAGTATTAAAGTAAGAGAAAGATAAATTAATCAACACTGACATTTTATTTTCCGAAGTTCATCATTTTTACAAAACAAAACAGAACAAAGAGCAGGTATCAAAAACAGCAAAGAGTTTATAGAATTTCTGCACCAGTTTTCACATAAGTCAGTGATTATGAAACTGGTGTCCAATGTAAATACTAAACACAGGCTGATTTCCCTCTTGGTCAGGTGGTTTGTTTTGGAACTACTGTATAACAACTTTTTATAAGCACCGGTCATTATTTGAAAACCGATTTGGTTTGTCCAACAAAGTAAACAATTTTTTGCTGTGTGGCATTTTCTTTTTTAAAAAAACACTGAGATAAAACACAGAATGTGTATTTGTTTGGATCTGAACCAAATCTTTTGAGATCCACATTACCCTGAAGAACACTGAAGACGTTTATGGGGCATATTAAATAGTGTATTAAATACTAGTTGTATACCTCATAATGTCTAAGGCAGCTACTACTGTATTTCTAAAGAAAATAGTATTTCATTCAGAGGCTGCCCCGAGTTTGAATTACATCATAGTATCCACATCGTTTCTGATTTGGAGTAGTTTCCCCAAATAGAACCATATTATTGGAACAAAACTTTGACGTTCATGCCAAACGAGCAGATATTTTATAGATACATTTGTATAGAGCAAGCCTTCTTGCTCTGAACCCTGAAATTGAGAGGCCATGATTATTGGATGCTGAGAGGAAGCAGCACACTTCAACTCACAGCACAGATCATCTGGAGGCAAGCAGAAACAGAGCTGGGACTTGGTAGTGGTGTTCATCCACCACTTATTTTTGGAAACACATTTTGCTTAAATGAGGGAAGTATGGTCCAGTTTTGCAATGTTAATAACTGCCAGTCTCTCATTTTTTTTTTTTTTACAAAGATCACTTGCTGGCTAGCAATGAGATAGGAAACTGGCCTCAAATTCTGATCAAATCTCTCAGTATTAGTTAAAAATAATACAAAACAGAAACCAGCCATTAGGGGTTAAAAATTGCACAAATTGAATGTAAATTATACTATATACAGACTGGTATACACATCATTGAAATAGTTTTGAGAGCATGAAACTCCACTGAAACAAAATTTCCTTTATGTTATTACAATTTTCATTAAAGGAAAACTGATATGTAATATTCTTCTTTACAGATATGAAAAAGGAAGCAAGAAGGCAAAGCTGAGAGAAACAGATGCTACCCACAGGGCAGCGGTGGCATTTGGTTGTTTTGGTCTTTGTACCAGCAACTCCCACTCCTCTGGCAGAGATCCAGTTCCTGCTGGACTACACGGTTTTCCTTGCAGTCAGGACACGGACAATGGACCCTACTCCTCCAGCAGCAAGTGCCTAAAAACAAACCAAAATGTAAACGTTGGCATGATTGTAAATGGTCAATTCTCATATTAAGTAAAACATTTTTCTTAAAGAAGGAATGTGTCCAGCTATAGATTTTGAATTCAATAATTTAATAAATACTTCTTGGGCACCTATTATGTACCAGTCACTATTTGTGGCACTGGGGACACAGTACTAAATAAAACCTTTAAAGTCCCTGCCTTCATGAGCTCACATTCTAGTGAGATACTAGTTTATATCGTTTCTAAACAATGTTTTTAAAAATATGCAGCATAATGTTCTTGCCTAAAACAGGTGCTCAAATATTAATTTAGGACATTCTGCCTCTTTCATTTTCACACAGTCAGGAGAAAATTCAAACTGCGATCACCCACCCCAACTTCCATTTACATCAGTCAGCATTTGTCAGATTTTTTTTTCCCCCCAAAGAAGACATTATTTAATAGCTAAGAACTTAGGAACTTTGACTCTAACTTGAAAAACTGAAAGTCATGATTAAGTATTAGGAATCTGAAGCTCTGGTTTACCTCTGTTCAAAAAATATTTACTTAGTATCTTTGTGTATTGAGTTTGTGCTAGATGCTGGGGATACAGAAATGAACAAATACAGCATTTTCAGGTCTAATGTGAGGAGACAGATATTTAAACAGATAACTTTAATATATGAAATGAGAGTTATGTTTAGGGTGCTATTAAAGCACCTGGAAGGGGCATATACCCAGCCTGACACCATAAAGAAATGTTTCAGGTAAGGCTTCCTGGAGAAAATAATACATAAATGACAGACCAACACCGGAAAACCACGAGCAAATATATGGAGGTGTGAAACGGGTAAGCGGCATTCAGGGAAAAGGCTGGCACTGTTGTAGCTGGAGGGGAAGAAAGCCATGGAAGGTGAGGCTAGACTTGGGAACTTGGACTTTAACATGCAAGTGACTGACAAGGGCAGATTTGGATTTTAAAGAGATCATTCTGATGGCTGGGTAGAGAACAGATTTGGAGGAGGCAAAACTGGTAGCTAGGAAACCAGTTAGGAAACTATAGCAACAGACTAGGAGAGATGCTGTGAACAGATGCATTAGAGATGTATTTGAACGGGTGGATTTCAGAAGTACTTAGGGGATAAGATTGGCAAAAACTTGTGACTGATGTTAGGAAGAAATGAAAACTTAACACATGCCTCAGTTTCCACTCTATAAAAGAGGAATAACAGCAAGTTTTTTTCCTTCTAGTATTTCAATGAGAATTATATGAGTTAATATATTTTATAAAGTCCTTAGAAGTGTGTTTGGAACATAGTGCTCAATGTTCACTATGATCCTTAGACTCCACTAGAACTACGCTGTTTGAGTTTTAAAGCTGGCTCTTCATCTGATAAAGATGTTTATATACTTCATAGGGTTGTTAAGGATTAAGTGAAACATAAACTGATACTAACTACAGTGCCTGGCAAACAGTGTTCCATGAATAGGATGACCATATAAATTACTGTCCAAATTGGTACCTTTTAGAGTGAAAGGGGGGACTATTCAAAAGTTATGATAGGACAACAGACATAAACTGGGGCTATCTTGGGAAAACTGTGAGGAATGGTTACCCCATCCATAAATGTTAGCTCTTTTTGACAGTATATGAGGGATAAAGGGACTTGACCAAGGCTAAACAAGTTTTACTATCTATTTTTATCTTATGTGTGTGTGTTTTCACTCCGATACACTTAAAACAGACATTCTATAGTTTCTGAAAAACTGAGTTTTGGGAATTGTAAGATGTTATAGAACATACCCTTTATCAGTGGTTAGTTCTACTTAAATGTCATTGCTTATATTTGTACCAGTATAAGAGTTAGGTATTAAAGGCGACCTCATCAACTTTTTATTCAAAGCTCAAAATCCCTTCTACCCCTTCACCTTTTTTGATGGATGGTATACTAGCATCTGTTTACATTGCAAAATATATGCATAAAAATAGAAAAAAGGATTTAAGAATTCTTGATCCCTTCCCCCAAGATTTCTTTTATAAATTGTGATAAAATATATAACATAAAGTGTGCCATTTTAATCATCTTTAAGTATAAAATTCAATGGCATTATGTTCACAATGTTGTGCAGCCATCACCAGTTTCCAAAATTTTTTCACCACCCTAAACAGAAACTCTATTCCCATTAAGCAATAACTCCCTATTCCGTGCTTTCCCTAGTCCCTGGTAACCTCTAATGACTTTCTGTTCCTTTGAATTTGCCTATTCTAGATTACTTCATGTAAGTGAAATTATAAAATATTTGTACTCTTGTGTTTGGCTTATTTCACTTGGTATGTTTTCAAGGTTCATCCACATTAGAGCACGTACCAGAACACACTCCTTTTTATGGCTGAATAATATTCCATGGTATGAATGAATGTGCCACATTTATTCATCTGTTGATGAATCCTAGGTTGTTTCCACCTTTTGGTCACTGTGAAAGAATTCTTGATTTTTATTGCTTATTTTCTTATGCAAAGTTTTAAACTTAATTCAAAATACAAGATGTTTAATGAAAAATCATTACTGAATGAACATAAGTGTTATAAATCAGAATCTCTGAAGACCAAGGCTAGTAAGCATAAATCTGAACTACCATTTTCTTGATTGTTATTTGTAATAATAAAGATAGATGTATAATCAAGTCAAAATGGTTATTTAGGTGAGAGGTTGTCACTGTTATTCTCTATTATAAAGGAACCAGTTATATAGATTTATAATTCATAACTTACCTTTTCATGCCATTGCAATAACATAGCACTGCTATTGTCAGAGGGGCTCTCAAAGCCTTTATAAATATACTTCATTAGGAGATCCACACCATTCTTGTCCAGAGATTGAACTGCCTTTTCAATATCATTAGCTTTAAAAGAGATGAGCACCTTCAAGACAATGCTGCCTGCCCGATCCTGGGGGTAAATAAATAACAGATCATTAAAACATATATGTGTGGGGGTGATTTACAATTTTAGAAAGGCCACAGTAAGGTGACATTTGAGTAAAGAACTAAAAGATGTGAAAGAGGAAACCTTAGGGCTATTCTAAAGAAAGTGTTTCAGACAGAGGAAAGAATGTTATTAGTACGTGTTCAGTATGTTCAAGGAATAGCCAAAAAGACTTAATGTGGCTGGAGCAAAGTGGTGGGAAGAAAGCAGGAGAGCAAGTCAGAGGTTACGGGAGGATAGATCATGAGAGGCCTACAGGCATTGTAAGGACTTTGGCTTTTATCTAGATGTTGGAAGGTTTTAAGAGCAGTGATATAAACTGACTCACATTTTAAGAGGATCACTTTGATGTCTATGTTGAAAATATGCTGTGGGGGCCATAGGCAAGGTAAAGCAGGGAGACCAACTAGGAAGTAACTGCAAGAATACTGGCTGGGGCCTGCACGGTGGCTCAAGCCTGTAATCCTAGCTCTCTGGGAGGCCGAGGTGGGCGGATCATTTGAGCTCAGGAGTTTGAGACCAGCCTGAGCAAGAGCGAGACCCCATCTCTACTATAAAAAATAGAAAGAAATTAATTGGCCAACTAATATATATAGAAAAAATTAGCCGGGCATGGTGGCACATGCCTGTAGTCCCAGCTACTTGGGAGGCTGAGGCAGCAGGATTGCTTGAGCCCAGGAGTTTGAGGTTGCTGTAAGCTAGGCTGATGCCATGGCACTCACTCTAGCCTGGGCAATAAAGTGAGACTCTGTCTCAAAAAAANAAAAAAAAAAAAAAAAAAAAAAAAAAAAAAAAAAAAAAAAAAATAATACTGGCTGGATTTGGTTAGCATGGTAGCAGTGGAGGTCATATTATTCTTAACATAATTGAAGGCAGAGCCAAGGATTTACTAGTAGATCAATGTGATAATTTAACAATTTATTAAAACACTTAAATTTTACTTCTTGATCTTAAAAAAAAACCAACAAGAAAACTAATTTTCAGTTCTACCTTGAACTATCCTTCAAAGGTAATTTTTTTCTTAAAAACTTTATTAAGTTTCACATCTATAGGCAAGTTGACTATAAATATGAGATGTAGTGATGTTCATTTATAATGATCTTTTTTCTTTCGCAAAAGGCTGCTTCAAAAGCAAAGTTATTTTCTTACCCATCCAGCCAAGCAAAGGGAACACTTAATTTACCCTTCTGAGAATTTGTTTCTCCTTCTATTCAACACAAAGTGATACCTTTGGCCTTCCTACTGGTCAGGATTTTACAGAATGTTTCCACCACCCACTGTTATCTTGAGTTTAAAGACCATATAATTACTGGATTTAGAAGAATTTCTTTGCATCCAGAGTTTTAACCTCCCACATAAAAGCAGAAGGTGGTAAAACTGAAATTTCAATTATGTTCCTTACAACTTTTAAAAATCAAAGAAATGTTTCCCCTAATATAAATTTATGTTGTATGTAATTATTATGCACTTACCTAAGCTATTACTTAGTACTATTCAATTAAGGAGAGTCTTAAAGCTCCCAGGATGTATGAATAGCCAAGGATTGTGGGGTTGATGCTATGGGCTTCATTTGAAATAACTATGTAAATAGGTCTTTAAGAATTAGTGAAAGACTGCCCCAGGGAATGTAAGTTGCACAACTTTTCTGAAAGGCAATTTGGCAATACTATATGTACCAAAAGCCTTTAAAAAAATGTGCATTCTTTGATCCTGTGGTTCACTTCTAGGAATTTATTCAAAGGAAATAATTAAGAATTTACCAAAAATTATTCATTTCAGTAGTTTATAACAGAAAAAAAATAATCGAAATATATGACGAAAGGAAATTAGTTATATACACTCTGTAGCATACTGATATATAGCTGTTAATAATGCTACAGAAATACTTTTTTTTTTTTTTGAGACAGAGTCTCACTTTGTTGCCTGGGCTAGAGTGCCATGATGTCAGCCTAGTGCACAGCAACCTTAAACTCCTGGGCTCAGGCGATCCTCCTGCCTCAGCCTTCCAAGTAGCTGGGACTACAGGCATGCGCCACAATGCCCAGCTAATTTTTTTCCTATATATTTTTAGTTGGCCAATTAATTACTTTCTCAGGAATAGACTTTCTTAAGGAAAGCAGCTCGTGTACATTGCTACACAGTCAAAACAGCAGGTTATAAAATGCCACTCTTATACAAACAAAATCAAACACTCATAGAAAAACACTGTAAGCATACAGTAATACCACAAAGTAGGAACTGCACCTCTGGGTGGTGGGATTAGGGATAATTACCTTTTTATCCCTACCATATGTCTGAGCTTTCTATAATAAACATTTAATATAAATGAAAAAAATCTTCAAAAAGTAGAATCTGTTTACTTTTATTTAAAGTTTTACTTATTCATCAAGCCTTTGCTTAACCTCAGCCTGAGTGGCCCTTCTCTAAAAACATACATGAATGATTTCACTGTCATTCGAACTTACTATATCTTCCATGCAGCATTATAACTCTACGTTAATTTCTGCATATGAAATTTTTGTTTTCATATGAAATTTTTACCTGTCAAACTATATTGTAAGTTCTTTCATGTCAAAGACAGTAAATAGGTAAAATAGTTGTTGATTTTGTGCGACTTCAGAGGATTTTGGTCAGAATGAGACGGTATCAGCAGAGATCACTGTGTTTGTGACTCACCTTCACCGCCTGACTCTTCGTGTTGATAGGGGGGTTTTTCAGAGCTGCCTGTAGGGCAGCTGTCATATTTCCTGTGATGGAAGTTAAGGGGATGACAGCAAAAGGTGGCCCCTAGGAAAGCATTATAACTACTGATTCTTAAGATTTGACTTCATGCATAAAAAAATTACTATGGTTACTACCGTATGTTCAATATTGGAAATTTGATGTGTTGGCTTCCAGGATGTCAGTCAAAGGCAAAATGCCAAAAGCAAAAGAGAGCATTAGACTTTCTTTTTAATAAGCAAAGACTGTTTCACCCTTGGCTCTAACTACCCAATGAGCACCTTGATAATCTTTCATTTTCCAGTGAGACACATACACAAACATTATCTATAGTGGTATGAAAGAAACCCTAAAATATATATCAGAATTATTAGTCCCCCAAATAAAACAGCCTATCATTAACCAAAATATGTCTTTGTATGTGATCCTAACTGGAAAAATGCAGACTGAACTTCTACTGAACTATATTCTATATTAATTGAAATACTGGTAGATTAGCAATCTGAATGATATACATTAGCTATCTCTCAATATTAAAGAAAACAAGCATTCCAGAAGATAATTCACACGATAATTCTGTTTTAGATATTTTCTCTCATTATTTCATAAAGGTTATTCAAACTGTGTTAGACCATACCTATTATATTTAGACTCTCTTTGAAAGCCCCAGTGAGTTAGCAAGCACAAGAAGCGGAAGGCCAATCAGGCTGTCAGAAGGTACAGTCATTCCCCTAAAAGGAAAACCACACAAATTCACTGGTTCCTCCATCTCTAGTACCCCACCACCAGGGGTGTCTCTCCTGGTTGTGACATGGGTAAGAAGAAATAATGTCTTTGTAATTTAACATAAATTGATTAAAAAAGATCCACTGAGACGGATCTATATCATTATAGATGCTATATCACTGCTATATCCACTGATATAGCAGTACCATTTAAGAGTCACCATAAATTACCTAAAATACATTAGGGTTTCATAAAACATCATTTAGCTATCACAAAGAATGTTTTTAGGAAGAACAATGTTCACCACTTATCTTCTGAAGATAAAGGTCTTACCAAAAAAATCTATGATTGGTGATAAGCTTTTATTTTCAAGGCTGCATGCACCACTAGAGAAGCATGCCTTTTGTAGACTGGCTCATTTTTTAAAACCCCTAACAGTTAAGTATTTAAATGATGCAAAAACAGCTAACTGTGAAAGTTGCAGTAATCAAAGGGACGTGTATATACTGACAAATGTTTAATGTTACATTTAGATGTCTTTAAGGCAAGATAGTTGTCACCAAATATTTTCACTCATGTATTTTTTGCCTCTGTAATTCAATAGGACATCGATGAGGAAAGAGCCTTCCATATGAATACACCCAAAAATAATTAGAAATGCACAAAAATCCAGTAATTGAGATTTTTCTAAAACTACAAGCTTTTTGCAACATTTACATTTTTCTAAAAATGATGTTATGCAAATGATAATTTGAATTTATGAATATTCAAATATGCAAAAATAGAAACCAGGAACTGACAGCCATATTTTAACTAAAATGGAAACAATTTCAGGATTACAAAAATGATTCTGCTTGTACAAATGACTCATCTTCTATTTTATTCACTGGGATTTATTTTAAATATTTCCAGGGATTCTCCACATGCATCCCCCGTCTTTTTTCTATTGTCCTTTTCTTAGCAGGTAAAAGGCTCCAAGCTTTCTTCTTAGGAGTTTTGGTTGTTTTGCATTCACTCCCCTCATCTAGGTTAACAAATTCTGTGCATTCTGTAATTTTGCCAAATTCCTTTCTCTTAAACAAAAAAGGCCCATGAACGGAAAGCACACAGAACAATCTGTGAACCGCCCCATCTATCCTACAAGGAATAAACGATCCTAACGCTACCAGCAACAAAAACACAAGAGAACACAAAACACTAAGGAAAGACGCTCATTCCCGCAAGTCAGAGATTTCTGGACCTAAGGTGACCCCAATAAACAGAGTTCTGGGGAGGAAAACTTCGGCGCCCCCACCAGCAGGCTTCCGACCAGCCCGACGCCGTCCCGGGCGGCGAGGGCGCGGCCGGCGGGACCCTCCCCGAGGCCGGCAGCGGGCGCGACCCGGAGTCCCGGGCGTGGGGCGCGCGGGCAGCGCAGCGTCCGAGGGCGGGACCCCCGGGTCTCCAGGGGACCCGCCGGAACCCGGAGACCCCGCCCTCTCAGTACGGGACACCCGAGACCGGTGCGCGCCGCGGGCTGCAGGGCCGTCCCCGCGGCTCCGGCGGCGGGGCTCCCGGGAGCAGGGCGGTGGGCCGGGTGGGGAGCGGGGCGACCTGAAGGATATTGCCGCAGGCAGGAGTCCACCTCGCCCTCGTCGGGCCCGGCCTGGCCGTCGCCCCCGTCCTCCTCGTCCACGAACTTGTTCTCGTCATACTCGTCCACGTCCACCTTCCGGAACCGGGCCGATGACACCGTGTTCTTCGACATCCCGAGCCGGACCAGGGGCAAAGGCCTTTCTCGGTGCAGCCGCTACCTCAGCGAGCCCAGCCCAGCAGGAGCCCACAGCCAGGCGCGCGAGTCACTTCCCTCTTCCGCTCTGGGGCGTCGCCGGCAGCCGCGGCTCGGGCGGTTCTGGGCCTGCGCGCCGGCCCGCGTCTTCCTCCTCAGGTTCGCGCTCCGCTCGAGCCGCCCCCGCCGCCCCCGCTCTCCCCGGGGGAGCGCGCGAGGGCGGGAGCGCGCAGCGCGCAGCGCGCAGGCGCAGACTCTCCGCAGGAAAGGGGCGGGGCTGGGCGAAGGAGGCGGGGGCGGGAGGCAGGGCCGAAAGCCGGACCGCGGGCAGAGGTAAGAGGCGATTGGCTGCCCGAGTGCATCATGTGAGCCTCCGGGGGTTCCTATAGAAACGCTTTTCTGCGGTCCGGTCTGCTGGGGTCTGAGGCTGGCGGCGATGGGCACCAGCGGCGGGTGGCCTTGGCTTTCGCCGCCGCCGCCAACGACGAGTCGCCGGGGTCCCGAGTAGGGCCGGCGGGCCCAGGCGCGGCTGCGGGGCGGGATGGACTGGCGGCCCGAGCGGGCGCCCTGCGGTTGGCAGGAGCATGGGGCGCAGTGATGCGCGCCCGGGCGCCCGGCGTCGTCCTCACTGCGGAGACCTTGCCTCGGGCCGCGCGCCGCGAGGGGCTGCGCCCCTGAGCGGGGAGCCCGTTTCCAGGGGTTGGAACTGCGCTGCGCGGCCGGCGGGGGGTCGCCCAGGACCGAGTGGGAAGGTCGCGTCTTACCTGTCAGCGCTGTGTGGCAGCATCGCGACGGGACCTGCAGAGCCTGAACTCGGTATCGTAGCCACCGGGAGGGAGGGGCAGGGGTCCGGGCAGGGGCTGCGGCCGGGTGGCACAATTGGGGGGAACTTGTAGAATTTGGGGAGGGTCAGTCATTGGCATCTTAAAATAAGTGGCTGTTGGGAGTGGTTGCTAGTTGGGGGTAGTTAGGTTTCCCGGTGCTCAGCGAAAACAAAATGTGTAAGAATTAGTAAAACCAGACTTTTAAGATTTATATTTATGATCTAAGATTTATATGATCCTGCTAGGCCAGATTTCTATTATATTCGGCATTTCCATTTCTGAGAGGAAAGCTCTTATTGAGGAGGTAAAGGCACTAAGACTAAGGAAATGGTAGTTGTGCTCATTGTGTTACCCTGAAGTATGCATATTTGCAGACTAAAATTAATTTGGACATTTGGCTGGACACTGCTCAGGTGCGGGTCCCGTTTAGTTGAACCTCCCGCAGACAGCCGCTGTTGGTTTCCTGTGCTATATTGAAAAGAGCACTGGGCTTAGAACCAGAAACCTCTGGCTTAAGTCTTGACTTTTCCACTCATCATCTATTTGATTGAGACATGTTGCTTAAAATTCTGAATTTCAGGTTCCTCATCACTAACATAGGCCTAATAATGTGTACTTTGTAAGATTGTTTTTAGAATCAAATACCTGGAAGTGTTTCAAAGCTCTAAAATTCTACATAAATGTAAAATGCATGTTACCTGTGCCATTGGTTCTGGCACTAGCCTCAAAAATTACTTAATAATGTATCACGTATTGTCTTGCCTCTACAAGAGATCCTAAGATTCTGAAGGGCAGAGACAGTCTTATATTTCTTTAGTATGTTTCTCTTCTTTCTATCTGACATAAAGCTAAGCATGCAGAAGGTACTCAATACATGCTTGATGAACGAATGAAATGTGAGAGACAGTATAGTTTGAAAGACACTGAGAATAATGAATCAAAAGAGGAAGATCTCATTTTAACAAAATAAAACCTTTGTTAGATGTATACCTATAAATACTTATGTACAGATGTATATCAATTTGTGCAGTATCTATATACAGAGAGACCTCCGAAAATGGAATGTATCCCTTTTCCTTGGGAAGAAATAGTGTGGCATTTTTTTCAATTAAATCACCCTTCTATACCCTAATGTATATCATTTAGGTGATAGAAGTGGCATTTCTTTAAATTAACCTTGAAGTTATGAACAAATACATTGGTGAAAACTCTCCCTGAGGCAGTCTTAAGACAGCAAAGGAAAATTTTTACCTGTTGGTAATATTTATTTTAAAAAGTCATATACCAGAATATAAAATCGTTACTATGGTGAATATAACTTAGAATATTTTTTCTCAATTTCAGTCTTTGCTAACTTTGGTAAAAGCTAAACAGTATACTTCTTTAGATGTTAAAGCTGATTATATTTTTTGTTCTTTTAAATCAAGATTTTCTTTGAAGAGAAAATTGAACATTAGAAGTACTGTTGAGAGCAAATGGAAACAAGGATTCAAGAGCTAATACAGCCCTTCTCTTACATTTCTATTCTTTTCTATTGTCTTATTTAGGATATTTTGTTGTTGTTGTTGTTCTCTTATTTTAGAACTGGGAAAGAGTCCTAGGGTAGAAATCAACTTATGGGAATAGTGAGAGCAAATCAATTTAAAACAATCAGTTGTTCAAGGGTATAATTGTTTTAATTGCTTAGAATTTTGTTCTATATATTGAATGTTAAATGTAATTATCAGCCAAATAATGCATATTATATTTGACATATCAAAAATGTTCTTTTCCGATGCATTATTTTTTATTCACAATGATGTAAGTGCCTAGGACATAATAGGTACTCAACATGTTTCTCTCTAATGAATTAATGATCTGACAAGTTAATTTTGGACTAATCTTTAAAGATTGAGTATTTTTTCATGGTCACATCAATTACCTCCCTACCCAATTAGCTAATAGTTAAATCTTTATAAAGCTTTAGGGAAATTTTTGTGTGTGTATAAAGAAACTTGTCCTTAATTATATTTTAATTAGAAAATACACATATTTCTACTTCCTTGCAAATTCTAAATTTTTAATGTTAATCATGTTACTTAATTCAACTTAGGTGACATTATTCTCTTTATTTTAATTTTTCAAATGAATGCTTACCTCTGATATAAAGAATTCATAAGGTGTTAAGATACTTTGTTTATTGTGCAAATAACCTGGTTTGGTTCAATACTAAAGCAAGACTGAGTCTCAATTTTCTCAATGTTAATGCTGTGTATGTAGCTTCTTATTTTCTGTGATGGTGCGGAAAGCCAAGGGTCTTTTTAGTTACAAGGTACTGAAATAAGACTATCCTATAATAGATCTTTCTTTTCAGATATTTTAAATGAAGTACCTGCTTTATGTTTATTTCCTCCAATGTTGTCGCTGAATACTTGAAAAACAAACGAAGACATTGAACACTTCAGCATGACACTATTGTTTTTATTATTTGAAATGGAAGTGAACTCAATGTTAATCAAAATGTCAAATGTATATTGTAGATATAAATAAGTGAATTTCAGGTCTGGTAATGATAGCTTAATACCAGTGTTCCCTAGCAACATAATTACTACAATATGAAAATATTTTTAGCATGTTGTTCAAGGACTATATTATGATTTAATCCTCCTACTAATATCCAAATAAGCCTGTTTTGTGTTGAAACCACCAACCTTCAAAACTCACGTTTTTTCTTTGTGATTAGTCTTAGATTTACATAATTTTATGATTACACACTAAAGTAGAGTAGATAGGGTGAACTATTTTACCATGGAATCTTTCAACTAGGAAAAAAATCTAAGAAAGTGATATTTCCAAATATGTTGAATTTATTCAGGAATTAGAAAATAAAATTATAACCCTAGATGCACAGCTATGGTAAGCCACATATGTATCTGAAGAGGGGAGGGTAAAGAAAAACTTGTATTTGAAAAAGAAGTTCACATAAGCTGCTTGGAAATGGAATTCGTTGGTTTTAGAGACTCAAAGCCAGAGTTAGTAGGTGAAATGCTGTTACTGAGTAGGTGTTCTTTCAAGAGCATATTATCTGAATTGCTGCAGTCCTGATTTTTTGTGGGGTTATTTTAGAAAGTCCTTGAGACAGTCTTTATCTCAGACATGTAAGCATGAGCCCTTCTGTGTTGTGCTCTCCTGGCTGTTGTTTGTTTGGGTCTAACAAAAAGTGATTTCTTATAAACCTTTATTTATATATCAGTATGTCAAAGATTTAAGAAGTTATAAATCTATACTGTTGTCTCAGGAAAATGCCAAATGAAAGAATAAACTTTGTGTTTTAAACATTGTTGTGAATTGAAACCTTTTTTCCACTTAATTTTTTAATGACTTATTATGGTGATACAAAGGGAAGCTGTAGATTTCAAAATATAGTTATCCTGTATTCTTTCCTACTACTGGAATTTCTTATTAATGCTAACACTTGTTTTAAGAATGTGCAACTCTTATCACAAAATACAATCATAATATTTGAGGTAATGATAATTTATATCTTCTTTTCCAGTATTTATATCATATATTTATTTTTCTTATCTTATTGCATTAGCTAAAATCATGAAAAGAGTGTTGAAAAAATTGGTGATAATAGGTTTTGTTCCTATTATAGTGGAAATGTCTTTGGTATTTCACCAGTTGATATTATATTTACTATTACTTTATTTTTTTTTATTTTTTTTGAGACAGAGTCTCACTTTGTTGCCCAGGCTAGTTGCCTAGTCAGTGCCATGGCATCAGCCTAGCTCACAGCAACCTCAAACTCCTGGGCTCAAGCAATCCTGCTGCCTCAGGCTCCCGAGTAGCTGGGACTACAGGCATGCGCCACCATGCCCGGCTAATTTTTTCTCTATATATTAGTTGGCCAATTAATTTCTTTCTATTTATAGTAGAGACAGGGCCTCACTCTTGCTCAGGCTGGTTTCGAACTCCTGACCTCAAGCAATCCGCCTGCCTCGGCCTCCCAGAGTGCTTACTATTACTTTATGATCTTTAGGAACGACTGCTGAAATTACCAAAAGCTTTTTGGGGAGATCTAATGATAAAAATCATGGTTTTCATCTTTTAGTTTATGAGTATAATAAATATATTTATATACTTTTCTGCACTGAAACATTCCCACATTTCTAGAATAAACTGTTTTTGGTTATGGAATGTTACTATTTTAATCACTTGCTGTATTTGGTTTATATTTTGTTTACAATGGTTTCATAATTTATATTTTTAAGTAAGATTGATCCATAGTTTTATTTCTTTGGGCCATCTTTATCTGGTTTTGGTATTAGTGTTTTCTTAGATTTGTTAATGAATTTAGAAGATTTCGGCCCTTTTTTCTATGCTCTGGAGTAGTTTGAATAATAGAAAATTACCATGCTATTTGTTCTTTGAAAGTTGTGTAATGTGCTGCAAAATTATTTGAGCTTGCCAATATTTTTAGAAGTAGATCTTTGATTATCTTTCTCTTCATCTGTTGTTATTGATTTATTTGGTTTTCTTTCTCTTCTTGAGTCAATTTTAGAATTTATGTTCCTGGAAAATCATGCATTTCATCTAGATTGCCAATTTATTGGCAAGAAGTTGCGCAAGATATTTTCTTATAATTACTTCAACATCTTCCATGATTGTGGACATTTTGCTTTTTTTATTGGTGCAATTAACTATTTAAGCAAAACATTAAAATCAACTTTTTTCTCCCTCAGTCTGTCACAAATTCTAGGAACATATCTTTACTTCTTATAGAAAGCAAGAAATAAACTATCCCAGACTCATAGTTTTGATAAAATTTGAAAGATCCTGTAATCCCTATCATCTCCTACTGCTTATCCTTCTCTTGTTAATATTTTATTAATAGTAACCACTTAATGAGTGTTTATTATGTATCAGACAGTTGGCAAATAAGCCCTTTATTTGCATTATTTAATCCTCTAAGTAGCTTTAGGGCCTAGGAATTAGTGTTCCCATTTTATGAATGAGTAAATTAAGGCTAGAGAATTATGTAACTTGGCCTATGATATTCAATTAGCAATTGGTAGATTGGTATTAGAAATAGGCCTATTAGATTCCAAAGCTTGTGCTTTTAATCACCACTGTCTACTCATGTTAGTCTTTCTCATTATTCCCAACTATAATACTTAACCTTTTTTCTAAAAATAAGATACAAGGTTATAGCCAAGTATCAAAGGTTTAAATAAACCCACACGATAGCTTGAAATTAACTATAATTTGTGGACCTAAAAAATCTTTGTTATTATAATGATTTTTTAAAGGATATTTGTTTGTTTTTTAGATATTTCTGTGAGCTTTCCTCACTGTATCTCAGTATTTTGAGACTAGACATAGAGCTTGTTTCCTAATATTTAGTCTAACACAAAAGATGTCACTTTTTTGGTATATAGGGAGATCAGTATGTGTCAATTAGTAATTCTGTTTATTTTTTTAGTTATGGTAAAATATGCATAACATAAAATTTGCCATTGTAACCATTTTTAAGTGTACAGTTAAATGGTATTAAGTACATTCACATTGTTACCAATATCCATCTCCAGAACTCTTTTTATCTTATAAAACCAAAACTCTGTTCCTAATAAACAATAATTTTCTATTTCACCTCCTCTCTAGTCCCTGACAACAAACATCTTACTTTCTGTTGGTATTTGACTACTCTAGGTACCTCATGTAAGTGGAATTATACAGTATTTGTCTATTTGTGACTGGCTTCTTTCACTTAGCTTAATGTCCTCAAGGTTCATCCAAGTTGTAGCATGTGTCGTAATTTCTTTCATTTTTAAGGCTGAATAATATTCCATTGTATGTATGTATGTACCACATTTTGTTTGTCCATTCATCTGTCAATGTAATTCTTTCTTTAATTTTTTGGGGAACCAATTGAACTAAATTTTAACTAAATAGTACAATAAAGCAATTAACGCTTTACTGCCTTAAGTCCCCAATTTAGTACATCCCTGAGAGTTGGGGACATCCAAAGTAAGATAATCCCAGGATTTATGTTTGGGATGAGGTACTGGCCAACAGGGAGTTGGGAGTAAGTGGGTCAAGGGCCAAAGCTCTGGGATCTAGAACCTAGTTAAGTTCTCCAACCCAGCCCAACAAGCCTGCCGGGCTCCCAGAGTCTAGAGCAGTGGCACCCCAACCTTTTTGGCACCAGGAATTGGTTTTATGGAAGACAATTTTTCCATGGACTGGCATGAGGAGGCCGAGCTCAGGTGTGATGTGAGTGATGGGGAGTGGCTGTAAATACAGATGAAACTTTGCTCACTGACCCACTGCCACCTCCTGCTGTGTGGCCTGGTTCTTAACAGGCCATAGACCAGTACTGGTCCGCAGCCACAGGTCTAGAGTATGCTCATTGGTACTGTGGTTTGCACAGGCTTACAGAAAAGCCCCAGGACAGGTGCTAAATGAACATTGATTTTTCCAGGCTTTATAGTGAGTCTACCTTGTTATTGTTTAGAGAGGCATTAAAGCGTAATGATTAAGAACATAGGCTCTAGAGCTATACCTCCTGGATTTGACTCTCAGCTCAGCCTTTACTACTTGGACAGTTACTTAAGTGTTCTGTGCCACAATTTCCTTATTTGTAATTTAGGTGTTATAGTAATATCTACCTCATAGGATTATTGGGAAGATTAAATGAATTAATAATGTAAGTGCTTAGAAAAGTACCTGACATATAGCTCTCACTAAATGTTAGTAGTAGTATTTTTAATTAGTATGGGTTACCATGTAACTTTCCTTAAAACCCTTGGAAATAAGATTAGTAAGATTCTATTTGCAAGTTAAACTTTTTGGATTGCATATACTATGAATCATAAAAGGTATGTAATAGCAATTTAAAGAAATGGGATTAGCTCTCAGGTCAGCATGGTTAGATTGTAGCCTGATGAAGCAGAAAATTGATGACAGTAGTTGGTGATAGAGATTTATGTTGTCTCATACAATCTGGGCCCACCCAAACACTGTCTAGGGACAGATGCTCTTGTACATATCTCACCATTTCATTCCAAGTGGCAGATGTCAAGCACCATTACCAAAGCAGAATCTGATAGCACTAAACATTTGAATTACATAATGCACTGCTCAAAGCAACCTTCTGATTATAATTTGGCTAGCCATAGCTTATCTACATAAGAGGCTGTATAGGTTGGATGACTTGAGTATTTGCTTGCATATCAAGTTATAAGTCTCACTAGAAATCAATACATTAGCTTTTTGCCTTTACATGTCAATCTTGAGAGCTTTGTTAATACTAGTCCGCTTCTGATTGATAAATCCATTCTCCGTGTACTTACTAAGTAGGTACTTGAGCCTATACAACTGAGACCCAAACCCTCAACCTTGGTAGAGACACCGAGGTAATGTGCCCCTCTCTTCACCCTCACTGGTTTCTTGGGATATACCCTGATATCTTTTCCAGATGATCATAGTACTGGATGATTTAATTTATTGACCTCTATTATCTTTATTTGTAGTTTCTATATGTGTGATAGGGATGATATTCTTCAATATCACCATTGCCAGTTTGCTGAAAAAGGATGGAGCATCTCAACTTCTCCCCCTCCATCCCTGGGCCATCCTGACATGACCAAGAATACACAGTATAGTGAGCAAGAATAACCAATTACTGCACTGCAGGATCTCACTCCATGGAAGTGTTGCTTTGCTGTTTGCCTTCTTATTGCAGACAGAGCTGAAAGGAACCTTAAAAATGAAGTGGCTCATATTTCTTGTTTTACAGATGAAGAAACAGATTACTTGTCCTGGGCTATATATCTTTATGCCCTCTTAACAGTCTTTTGTCTAAGGCGTGGCTATATTGACCTGGACTTACGACCTATCAATAACCTTCTTCCTAGCCCCAAGTCTGACCAAACCAGTACAAGAATTTAACTGCCAAAGGCACTTTTTCCCCCTACAGTTCTGGCAACTTCTGTTTTTGTTATATACTGTTGATATCCAGGTTCACATTTGAAATGTAAGTTCAACATAGATTTTAGACCATGTTTCTCACTGGATCCTTTGCAGTCTGATTCATGTCGTGGTCTCTTTGACCATTCTGAAAATAGATTTCATGGCAACAAATTGAATTTATTTTAATAATGATTAGAGATGCTGAATTTGTCATGTTGGGATCTTTTTAACTCAATATCCCAAATTGTGGACATAATGATTTCATGATCTAATAATAAACTTCAACAGTACCCTCTTTAAATAATAATCACTATATACCCATACTAAAATTGTATTTCAATAATTCTATTAAAATTTGCAGGCTAACAATAAAAATTTCTTTAAAATATTTTATTCACATTGATTTTAATCACAGTACTAATTTCTATTCCCAAAACATTTTTTTCCTTATCTTTCTCTTCCTCCTCCTTCTCCTCTTCTTGGAGTATTATGTGTTTTAATGTAACTCTTGTATTAGCTTAGGACTACTTTTTATACATATTCAGAAAAAATTTAATAGCAAGTTACAAATGAATGTACATTTTTTGGGTAATGTGTCTTTACATATTTCCAAGAGGGAAGTGAAGCAGCAAATGTGAATTCATTAAGCATAAGCAAAGTGTTTTCATTTAAGTGCTCAGAGCATTAGTCAAGGGGTACTTCCTAGAAGAATTGTGTTTGGAAGAATATTTTAAGAAAAGGTACAGATATGCATTGGTGAAGAGGAAGGGGTCAGAAAAAAGGGAAGTAAAATATACAAATTATGCACCAGGGAACTGTGTTAGAAGAAGGGGAAAGGATGCTAACAAAAAGGAAGATGTCCATTGCCGGACGGTTAAGCAGGCAGTTGGCTTGAGTGGAGAAGGGATGCTGGGGAGTAGTGATTGGTGAAGTCATGGAGATGTAGATTCAGCCTTGCTACCCATGTTTTGCCTGGATACAGTGCTAGATCCTAAGGGAAAAGCTAAAGAGGGGAGAGAGACAGTGCTTGGCCTATAAGACTTTACAAGCTTTCTGATGAGGCAAGACAACAGGAAGGGATAGGAGGAGACTTGAAAAGCAGTAACAGTGACTGGATTTTGTATGGCATGTGATGGAGGGAGTCTTTGGAGATTCTCGTGTATAGTCTTGCCTGTATCATCTGCTCAGAAGAGAGAGGTCTGAGCTGGGAAAGATCAAATGGAGCAGGTGGCTAGGTTTCAAAAATCAATTTTGTAGATATATGCAATCACCAGAAGAGCTTTTTCCCACACAAAACTATTTTAAATCACTTTAGAAAAAAAATGAGCTGCCTAAAATCTTCTGTCCACAATTAACAATTAATGGAAAATCACTGGTTTGCTTCTGCAAACAGCACTTAATGTCAGTAACTTCAGGCTGTTTTCTAATTTTACAGTAAATTTTTTTACTGAAACCAATTTAAGAAGCTATTTAGTCCATAGGCTTTTATAGTGAAGAGATGATGTGGGTAGACTAGAATAATGACATTCCTTTTGTGCACCAAAGTATTAGCAAGATACTAATGGCTCCATTTTGATACTGTCACTTTCAAAATAAAGGAGAGGGATCAAGTTGCTTAGGGAAACATTTTGGGTTATGTTAAAAATAGCATAGCTTTATAATAGTTGATATGGTAAATAATTCAGGTTTTGCTTTTAGTGTACCAGTTTATATCCATCTTGGATCAGACCTAAGAGAAAGTTTCCAGATTTTTGTTGGACTTATCAAATAAGTACTGTGGTATTAATAATTGTTTGGTTTCATCCTGTAGAAATGTAGACTTTATTTTTTCCCTTTCTTCTTGTTCTTCTTCTTTTCATCTGCCTCCTTGCTACTTGCATACTGTTCTGTGATTTCTGCTATTTCTACTGGCCTTCCAATGGGAGGTCTTCCTAGGCTCTTGGTTTCCTGGAATGCCATTTGAGGCATATTTAAGTGCCTTACGACATTCCTGGGTTTATTTGGGTTTTGACCCACTTGGATTGGTGGTAGATCTCTGAAAGGTACTAGCACAAAAACAACAGGAACCCTGAGGTCTGGAGTTAGGTTGGGTTGCAGTTGTCCACTCGTCGCTTGAAAAGACCATCCAGGAAAGACATTGGTTAAGGGGTAGCTCTCAAAAGCTGCCTGATTCTCTTTTGTCTGGGGAAGAACATCAGTGAAGTAAGGTTTTACTCCTGTTATCGCATTAATTTCATATGCGTTTTGTCTGTCAGTCAGTGCCCTCCCAGTTAAAATGGGATGGAAAACTGTCGATCCTGAGACACCACTAACAAAGTTGTTGAGGAGAGAATGCCAAATCCCACCACTTATTGGACTCAAAATGACCTGAGGCCATAAGCTGGCCAGGCTCCGGAGAGCTTCTCGGTTCCACGCAGAGGCAGGAAATTCAGTTTCGGTGTGATAGAGCTGAGAAAAGTAAATACTAAGAGTGATGTCTGGATACATTCTCAGGAAATTGTACATTTTGCTGATGCAGCAGTGGTTAGCTTCATTACAGGGGGAGTTGTTGGAATACAGAATGATATGCCTGATGCAGTCGTTATTGTATATGGCTGAGTCAAGATAACCATTTGTCTCAAATAGCATCGATTCTGGGTGGGTATCAATCCCTGTGCAACTGCTAGCATGGCCCTTTTGAACCAGGCTACCAGAAGAAGTTTTTAGTTCATAAAATGTGAGGTGTTTTGTTTGAGGATATGTTGGCCCATAAGGGAATCCAAAAATCTGATAAAATTCTGTGTAGGAAACTCTTGCTTCTTCACCTGTTCGAATATGGTATGGACAATTAGTGCAATCTAGAGAGAAGCTTAGCCAGTAATAAGGTTTTATGATTGTTCCATGATTTGCTAGGTATTCCTCATATAAGGGCTCCATTGCTTGTTTTATTGTCTTCTAGCTGCAAACCTAAACAAGAAAGAGAAATTATGTATAAAACAAGTACAGGAAATATTGAAGACAATGCATTGATTTATTAAGCCATACTTTTCTTTAAAGGAGGTAGCATAATAAAGATAGTGATATATATATGCATAGATTAGACAGTTCTAGATTCATTTTTCTTTATTGAGACTCCTGGAGGATGGAGAAGAGACAAAAGAGAGAGTCATAATACAACTTTACCTGTTTCATGGATTCTGAGTCAGTAGAGCAAATGGGTTAACAATGCAAGTTCTAAAAACAGACTGCCTTTTGTCAAATTTGGGCTCTGCCAATTACCAGCTTAGTGGCCTTTTTGGCAAGTTATTTAATATCTGGTAGCCACAGCTTCCAGGTCTGTAAAATGAGGATAATATTAGTACTTACCTCAGAAGACTGTCTTGGAGTTTGAAAGATAGAATAAATATAAAATGCTTTACTATGTGCTTGTCACATAGTATTAAGGGCTCAATAAATATTAGTTCTTAGTATAATAGGAATAATACAAAGAGGGTTATCTGGATGATTCCTGTTTATGAGAGTTCAAAAAAAAGTAAGTGAGATGTTTCCATTTTGCTCATATCTTTCTCTTCTCGGAATATGATAATGTCTAATCTGTAGTGCAGAGGTTTTGAGTGTACATGTGTTTAAAATCAGCTATTTCTTAAAATCATTGGCAATAACTTGGGGATGTTATCTTTCTGAAAATAGAATCATGGGGTCTATTTTGCTTAATGGTAGAGAGTTCTTGTAGAAGTGCCGCTTGAGTATTCTTTGGGTCATGGATAGTCTTTGATATTTGAGAGTTTTATTTCCAGTGAGTAAGTCTTATTATAGGATTTTTGAAAAATTACGATTATAGAAAGCAACCATGGTTCTTTAGAATATTTCACATCAATAGTCTCTGAGATGTTAAACCCCCAAAGTTAAGATCTTCAAGTAATGATTTTTCCTTTAAAAAATATTCCTTCAATTATCATTATTGTCAAGCAGCTACCTAGGTCATTATAATATAGTTTTTAAGACATTTTTAAATAACATTTTATTTTACAAGTAGTATATGTTTCTTATAGAATATTTTAAAAAATACCCGATATATAAGGAGAAACTAAAAACTCATTAGTTTGTGTCATTTCATATTCCCATCACTGTTAATAGGTCTATTCCCTCTAGTCTTTTTGCTTTGTATGTATATTATACACAATATAAATAAAGTCATGTTTTATACCCTGCTTTTTCACTTAGTATCGTGTCATGAACATTTTCCATGTTATTAAAAATTCTTCAAAAAATACAACATTCATGGCTAATCAGTATTTTATTATATAACATTCATGTTCTTGCCTCTTTTAACTATTATAAATAACACTTTAATTCATATTTCTGTAAATAAATCACTTATATATCTGCTTTTCTGTTCTTTTCTTTCCTTTTTTGTTTGAGACAGGGTCTCGCTCTGTCATCATAGCTCATGGCAACCTCAAACTCCTGGGCTCAAATGATCCTCCTGCCTCAGCCTCCCGAGTAGCTAGGACTATATATAATTCTAGGGACTATATATGATTCTAGTATGGATTACTAGAAGTCATAGTATTGGTCAAACTTTGTCAGATTTCGTCCTAGGAAGGTGTACCAATTTCATTACATTCTCTCCCAGTGTTGTCTGTCCTGATTTGAGAAGTGATCATTGGTGTCTCTTTGTTGCTATAATGTTTGCCTTTTCCAGTTCTAGTGTGGTGCTTATTGGTCTATAGTACTTATTCTTCCGTGAAATATATTTGATCTCTCACCTATTTTTTGTTTGACATTTTCCTTATTGATTTGCAAGACCTTTTTATGTATCAAGAATATTAACTCTGTCATATTTGTTGAAAATATTTTACTTGGTCTATAGAGTCTTTTAATCATGTTAATATTTTAATTACACAAAATTTTATTTTTTTATGTGGGCCAGTCTTTACTCTTACAATTTATTTTTTCCTGTTGTATTTAGAAAAGCCTTCTCCTTTCGAGCACAATTAAGTATTCCCCATAACTTCTTTCATGTATTTATGGTTTTATTTTTTACTTTTGACTTTGTCCAGATAGCAAAACAGGTAATTTAAATGAGGTAAACTGATCACTGCAACAGAATATATATTTTTTTACTTTTCAAAATCTAACTTATCATATCACAAGTATTTATTATGGCCTTAACATATGGAAACACTTTGATCAACTTCTGTCTTCTTCAACCCAGATGAGCTCAGTCATTGCTGTTATTTGATACAGCTTGATCTCCAGGCTACAACCTGCAGGGTTCCTATGCTAATCCTGTCCTGGGCAGAAAATATTTTAATAGCCTTAATCCAGCTGTAGATGGAATGTAGCTTTACTCATGTCATCATTATCTTGGTGGCGAATACCCCTGCAGGAACTCTGGCACCACACAAACCAGGTTCCAGATCTTTCTTAACCCCTGCCATGTCAGCTAAATCCATGGGCTTGGACGTTAGCTTCAGTTTCCTTCTTACTGCCATATTTTCCTAATGCAACTGAATTCCTGCCCTGAGGCTTCCTAGTTTTTATAGTACCTTTTCCTCCCAGGAACTGGATTTAACCCCTGGCAATGGACAACTTTCTAGAACATTTCCTGCTTGATCCTGACCACTGTCTTCTTCCTGCCTCTTCTCTTCTCTTAGCCTTACTCTTCAGACTGGATCTGACTATCAAAACTTGCTGAATCCAAGCCCAAATTCTCACTCTTTGAATATTGTGCCCTTATTGTGGTTGACCGCTGGGTGGCACACCTGACGTCCAGGGTCCTGCTCAATTACAATTTCAACTCACCTCTAGAAAATTTACAGATCAATTTGGCTAAAATATTATGGAAATAGGTTCAAGAGGCATTTTCTGCCTTTATTATTTTTAAGGTGGTGTGTGTGTGTGTGTAATTAACTATATATAATTGGCCCACGATTATCCTTTGGGGAAGCAAAGGTCTTTGTATCTTTTAAGATAAAGGCAGCAAAATGGAATCTTCCGATAGTGTTTCTAAGCACTCCTTCCTTTGCACCCCTCTCTCCTATGGCTATTTTAGCCAGAACTGATAAATCATTGCTGTCTTTAGGGAGATCGTGGGCACCAGTGTCCCTGACACACCGTGGAGGGAGGCCCTTCTTGCTGATGGCTTCTACAGTGTCAACCAACTGTGCCTCCCTATTTATGGAGGAAGCCCTCACTTTTTCAAAGGGTCTTTCTGGGCTTGTTCTTTGATCATCCTCATCTGAAAAGCGAGCAGGAAGGAACTCTTGCCCCTCTTGCCCCCTTTGAACTCTTACAGAACTCATGGTTTATTGTAACAATTTGTTATTGATCACAGACTATCTTGTGTTGTTAACTTTTGGCATCTGTCCTTTCATTCTCTCCTAACCAGGTGGAGATGGACCCTGTTTAGCCCAGGGCCTCCCTGCCACAGCAGGTGGTTCACAAACCATGTTTGTTGAGACCTTTTCCTCCCCAGCAGCCTGTATCCATACCACCCCCGTCCTTTTCCTCCTGTTTTGTCTGTGCTCGGGAAATACATGGTGCATGGTACAGAGCAGACCGGCTGGCAGTAAGAACTAGAGATGTGTAGAACCCAGCCTGCTGGAGGCCTCTTTGCATCCGGCTGTGAGTGGCCCTTGGACTAGGGCTGTGGGAGGACAGCCTTCCTACTTTAACACAAACGAACCACACCATAAGGCCAAGCTGTTCCCATTTCGCTCAACTAGGATTTAGTGAGTACTGTTAAAGCACAGTTTGCACTGGAGTAATTGGAGAATGGAGTTTGCCCTTCACAATCTGCACACAATCTGTTAGCAGCTAAAAACAAATGTTAGCAGTTATAATTACCGGCATTTTTGTCTCCAGACTTGGATCACATTCCAGGTGTTAGGAGAGATGGTCCATTTCCTTTTTTTTCTCCTTTAAGTCCCATGCCCTGTTTCAAGTGGCTTCGAGAGGGCAATTGTGCTATAAAGAGTCACTTTATATATATTAGCCCAGGACTCTTTTACAGTTTGTGTCTATTAGTTCACTTGAACTTTGCTGTTCCAAGTTAGAAAGACCTTGCTGAGGTGTGGCTGCCTCTTAGAACACTGTTGAATTGGTGCCATGGTAACGTTTGCAAAGTAGCTACTGCTAGGATACAGCTCTGACACTTATTACTTTATTTGCATATCAAACCACCTGTTCCAAAGATGAAAATATACACGACTGCATATTCCAGTCTGGGTAGAAGGGTGCTAGCTAACTGTTTAAGTGAACATGGTGGGGTTTTTCTCCCTCTCACTGAAAGGCTCAGGTCCTAAGGTACAGCTCCTCAGCACCTTCCTCCGAGTCTAGAGCAGGTAGCCGGCTGGCTTGGCAGTTCTGTTGCCTGTGCAGGTTCCCTGGCCTCTACTTGGGGGGCTTGCCCTTCTGTGAGAGGGAGCAGAGATCTGACTTCCCCAAGGGGAGACACTTTGTACTAATAGGCCCACAGCCCCTGGAGGGGGTGCTGTTTTTTTTGTTTTAAACATGCCTTATGTGTTAGTAGTTTTCCTCCTCTTAGAAATTCCCCGGAGACTCTTGCTGTTGGTATATATATGGTTTCCTCCAGTTTAAGACAAGCCGTGTTCCTGGGTCAGTTGTGGCCCTTCCTCTGTGACTGATGGAAGAGCCACTTGTCCTTCTCCATTCTTTCCCCTGTGCCCCTTCATCCCCACGCTGTCTCCTTGACACCAGCACATTGGTATTGGTAGTCATGACTCGTCTGTGCTCACTCTCCATTATCTCCTTGTTCCTCTTCCTCAGGCCACTGGAAGAGTGAGTGGTGATGGCTATTGTGCATTTTCCGTGAGTTGTTGCTACCCAAAGTTCCTAAGCTACAGGGATAACGAGCACCCAGAAGGCACCTTCTGCCTTCCTGCAGCTACTCTCCATCGTCAAACTTCCAGTCTCCACACCAGCAACGATCCTTTGTCATCTAAAGGGGTCCTTGTAGATTGACATTTTATCTTGATCTCTGTGCCTTCTGAGGGTCTCGAGTGTATTCAGTAAGTCCTCAGCTGGTTGGTTTTTAGTTACATCTACCTTTATGCTTTCTCTGGCATGCAGTCACTCTGTTGCAACCCATTCCCTCCCTACCATTTGCCATGGACCTTGCTCTTCTGGTGCCCACTTCTTGCCTCCATGCTCCTAGCGTTTCCTAACTAAATGCACTTGTAAATATAAAACCAAGAGCTGATCCTCATAGCTCATCTTTTATTTAACCCTAGTAAATGATACATTAAAAATATTACCTTTAAATACTTGTAAGAAGCTGATAGCTCTGTAAGAAAATATTAGCTGTCTGACAGGTTCCAATGAGGGGAGGGAAAGACAAAAAATAGTACCATAATCTTCTGCACCATCATCTCATGTACATGGTACGCCCTCAATGGTGGGTTAGGTGCTCAGTGAATGATACACTAAGGAAGGTTAAACCTAAAGAGACAGGAAAAATGAGCTTCTATCCACCAATTGCTTTTTAGGCTGATTTTAGGGATAGGTAATTCCAAGTTGCCACCATTTTTTAAGGGTTGGTGTCTGTCAGATGTAGGAAGACTCCAAGGAAGGTCAACCCTGTGAAGTTCCATTTAAGTTGCACAGAATGACTTTTAAGGCTGAATTTCATCACAAGGAAACGAAGGGCCTTGACCATGGTTCCTGTTCACAGTTCTTATTGCTAGGTTGACATGTACAGGAAGGGAGATATTTGGAAGAAACATCTAGCTTCCCAAACAGACTCTTTTTTTCTGTGTTCCTTTGCTAATCTGCCATGTTTCATCTTTGTTCAGATGAGTTATGATGTATATTACCTGTGTAAAAGTATTATGAGATGATAATGAGGAAGATTTATAAAGGCCACGCTCTCCTACAATGATATATATATATATTTAAAGACCTTTACTCAATTTTACACTCCAAAAATTGTTATTAATTTATGTTCTGGCAACCCAATTTGGGATATATCCAAGATGGCTTGTGTGCTGCCAGTTGCTGTATACAAGGCAAACTTCTCTTTGTGTGGCAGGAAGTAAAAAATTTATAAGGTATTGCTAAATTGATAGACTATTGTTTGAACATACTGTGCCCAATAAATTATATATATAAATCAGCACTTTTGTAGCTGTTTGGTTGACACTGAATAATAATGCCCGAATTCATGTAGCAGTAACAACTACCTGAAAAAAGGAACTGAATTTAAAAAGTAAGCGTGAAATAAAGAAGAGCGAAGGATTCAATAGATTTTATGGAGCTCACTAAGGAATTAGATGGGAAAGATGGGATAGGAAAAGTACTGGAGTTGAGAGGAAAGGGAGACAAAAAAGCAGAGGAGGATGGATCATGTAGCTTGAGGTCATAAACAGAATGGCCACAAGGTGGCAGCACAGCCTTAACTGCAAGGAACTTTCTGTCTGCTCACCCTTAGTTTGCTACCACCGCAGACTTTCAGAATTAGTCCATGTCGATTTTCCAGAGTATCCTGGGGAAACAGCAGCAAATGTTTAGAATTAAAGGTGACTCCTAAAACTTAAGGTGAGGAAAAGTGTGGGGTGAAGGCACCATCTTTACTTCCAGGGTCTATATAAATGCTCTAAAGCGGCGGTCCCCAACGTTTTTGCAACCAGGGAGCGGTTTTGTGGACGAGTTTTCTAGGGATGGGGGCGGACGGGGACGGTTGCGGAATGATTCAAGCGCATTGCAGCCGCTGCGCAGTCAAACCTCTCTGCTTACGGTCTGCAGCCACTCCCCAGCACTAGCCCCACCGCCTCAGCAACCCTCCCTCGCGTGCGCGCGCACAGTAGGTTTGTGCTCCTGCGGGAACCGAATGCCCCGCCGGGGGACGGGAGGCGGAGCTCGGCGCCGGCGCAGTGGCGGGCGCGGCTGCAAGCGCAGGCGAAGCTTCACCGGGCCCTGCAGCTCGCCTCTGCGGGGCTCGGTGCGAGGACCGCCCGGTCTGCGGCCTGGGGGCCGGGCCCGCCCTCTGAGGAGGGCAGCCGGATCTGTGGGGAAGGGCCCAGGTGAGCTTCGAAGCCATCGCACGATAATATTAATACTTTTGTGAGACTCAGTCAAAATGATTTCCTAGAGAGAAGAACAAAAAGGGCATATAAAACATAAGGCTGGCTATTTTTCTGTAATTAATTCAACAGACAGAAACAGATCAAGAGACACACAATTTTAAAGTTACATTGCGATGAATGCAAACAGAACGCCTGTCTGTTTTTGCTTTTGTTGCCTGTACTTTTGGTGCCACATCCAAGAAATCATGCCAAGACCAATGTTATGAAGCCTATCCGCTATATTTTCTTCTAGGAGTTTTAGTTTCAAGTCTTATGTGGCGGTCTCTGTGTATGGTGTAAGACAGGGCTCCCGTTCCTTCTTTTGCCTGCAGATATCCAGTTTTCCCAATACCAGTGGAAGAGAATTTCCTTAGTGTTTTTTTTTTTTTTGTTAGGAGAAGGAAAAAAGTTTATAAATTTGCTGGGAAATGAGGAGGTTGGCAGACTCCCGTCGTAAAGTACCAGTACCAGCATCCTCAGACTTTCCTTAGTTTTGGCCCTCTTGTCATCATCAGTTGACCGTATGTGGCCGGACTTGTTTCTGGGCTCTCTATTCCGTTTCATTGGTTTATATGTATGTATTTGTATAAATATAAACAGAAGGAACATGTAGAAAAAAAGAAAAGGATTACAGAAAATACACATGTTGTTTATTGAAAGTATGTATATAGGTGATTAATATAGAGAATCATTATTACTCTCATTGTATCCCACAATTATAATTAAAAAAATTATGAAGGAAATAGTAAATCTCTATATTCAATGTCCTGTATACATACATTTTATGAATATTTTGTGTATTTATTTTTAGTGTTTTTATTGTGGCCAACTAACTTGCTTCTTGGTTATTACTTTACCTAATCTATGTTGAATTGATGATAACACTATTTGCAAGATATATATCTAACCTGTTTCGGTGTTTTGTTTTAATAGCATCATAACAGAGAAAGCCAGTCTAAAAAAGTTTGTTGACAGGAATACAGGAAGAGATTTTAAAGCAATTTCACAAATTCAAGATATTAATTTTTATTGTTTGTTTCAAATGAAGTAAATGATATTGCATTTTCAAAATTCATTATCAATCCTTTATCAGTGGCCAATTCCAATAATTTATCCTATAAAGTTATATTAAATTTAAATTATCTTTCAATGAACAAAATGGATTTAGTTCCATGAATTTCATATGTATCTTTTGATAGAGAATAAAAATTTTAAACATTCTATCGATTTCTTTGTATGTTTGATGATAACTTTTGTAGCTATAAAATATCAAAATTGTTACCTGTTTCATTATAATAGTTGTTAAATTATAGAACATGATATAATAATCTGTAGAAACTCTGTTCTTTCAAGCTTCTAATATTTGTTCTTTCAGTCATCTGCTACTGAGAAATATGTTGAATTTATTCCTTGCTTAAAAATATGAAGATTATTAACATATTGCTAATTTTAGACAAATAACGAAGTTCGGCTGTCCAATACATGCCTTTAAAAAGTTGGGCCCATACTAGTTTCTTATTTGGTAGAGTAACTGTTGAATAACAGTTTATTCAACAGTTCAAACATTCTCTACAGAACTTTTCCTCTTGATAACTATCATACCTCACATGCAGAAACAGTTGTTTATGATCAGCTTCTATATTATCACATAAAAGAAAAATCTCAAATGTAATTCATTAACCTTTATAATTCGTAGTTTTTACTGTGTGACTAAATGACACTGTTTGATTCAGCTGACTTTTGCTTCACAGGAAGACTTTCTTGATGAAGGAAGCAGTGTGTTGATTTACATTCTGGCTGAAGCTCCTTAGTCTGAACACTTACCCTAGAATGTTTCCTGTCATTGCAGCTATGCCATTGGTACCTTCTCTTACAAAAAAAATTGAAATTCTAAATCACATTTTCTGATATTAATCATACATTGGAGATCAGGGTCATCAAATTCCCATACAAGTTTCTAAATACTTTCCATTTCTCTACTTAATCTTGTTGCACACTGATAACAGTTTAATGGACCAGCACTGACTTGTAGCCCAGCTTTGAGTGATCTTGCTTTACTCAGTATGAGCTAGTCATTCTTCTAATAAGTGACCTTTCTAGGCAGATTCTTCACTAAGTTCACTAAATTTTATTTAAGTTTATTACTCTGTCTAGCTTATAATACAAATGATGAAGAATTTTTAAAATTTAATTTATTTGTTATATATATATATATATATATATTTATTTTTTTTTATTTTTTTTTTTTTGTTGAGACAGAGTCTCACTTTATTGCCCAGGCTAGAGTGAGTGCCATGGCGTCAGCCTAGCTCACAGCAACCTCAAACTCCTGGGCTCAAGCAATCCTGCTGCCTCAGCCTCCCAAGTAGCTGGGACTACAGGCATGCGCCACCATGCCCGGCTAATTTTTTCTCTATATATTAGTTGGCCAATTAATTTCTTTCTATTTTTATAGTAGAGATGGGGTCTCACTCTTGCTCAGGCTGGTCTCGAACTCCTGAGCTCAAAGGATCCGCCCACCTCGGCCTCCCAGAGAGCTAGGATTACAGGCTTGAGCCACCGCGCCCGGCCTGTTATATATATTTAAGGTATACAACATGATGTTTTTGATAGACATATACATAGTGAAATGATTACTTGCAGCTAAGCAAATTCATGTATCCATGTCTTCGCATAGTTACATTTTTTTGGGATGCTTGTGGTAAAAGCACCTGAAATCTACTCTCTTAGAAAATTTCCAGTGTACAATACAATATTATTAACTCATTCATTCTATATAGCTGCAAGTTTGTACCCTTTGGCCTACATCTCCCCATCCCCCATCATTGACCTTGATAACCACTGTTCTACTCTCTATATCTATGTATTTAACTGTTTTAAATATTCCACAGATAAGTGAGATCGTATAGTATTTTTCTTTATGTGCCTGGCTTATTTTACTTAGCATAATGTCCTTCAGATTCATCCATATTTTCACAAGTGGCAAGATCTCCTTCTTTTTTTAAGGTTGAATAATATTCCACTGCATATACACATCACAATTGTTTATCCATTCACCCGTCAATGGACATTTAGGATATTTCCATGTCTTGCTTATTGTGAATAATGCTGCAGTGAACATGGGAGTGCAGACATCTTTTGACATACTGATCTCAGTTCCTTTGGGTATATATACAGAAGGGAGATTTTGCTGAATCATATGGTTTTTGTGTTTTTGATTATTTTGAGGACTCTCCATACTGTTTTCCATAAGGGATGTACCAGTTTATATCCTTGCTAGAAGTGCACAAGGGGTCCCCTTTTCTTCACACCCCTGCCAAAACTTGTCTCTTGTCTTTTTGTTAATAGCCATCCTCACAGGTGTTAGGTGATGCCTTATTATAGGGTTTTTGTTTGAGGTCTCACTATGTTGCCCAGGCTGGTCTTAAACTCCTGGGCTCAAGTGATCCTTCTGCCTTTACCTCCTGAATGCCTAGGACTATAGGCACACACCACCATGCCCAGCTCTCATTGTGGTTTTGATTTGCGTTTTCCTGATGTTAGTGATGATGTGTGCCTTTTTATATACCTGTTGGCTATTTGGATGTCTTCCCTGAAAATATAGAACATTTCTATCAATCCAGAATTTCTCTTGTGCCCCTTCCCTATTACTTGCCTTCCCCTATGGCTCTAGGCAAATATTGTCTACTTGCTATTACTATAGAGTAGATTTATTTTTTTCCAAAGTTTCATAAATATGAAATCATAAAGTATGAACACTGGCTTCTTTTGCTTAGCATAATGTTTTTGAGATTCATCCATGTAATTGTATATGTCAGTTTTTTTTTAATTAATAAGCTTTATTTTTTAGAGTGGTTTTTGGATTCATAGTAAAATTGAACAGAGGTCCATGTTACATTAGAATTCACTCTTGGTGTTGTACATTCTATGGGTTTTGACAAATGTATAATGGCATGTACCTATCATTGAAGTATCATACAGAATAGTTTCACTGCTCTAAAAATCCTCTGTGCTTTGCCTATTCATCCCTCCCTCCTCTTCAACCCTGGTACCCATTAATCTTTTAACTGTCTCCATGGTTTGCCTTTTCCAGAATGTCATATAGTTTGAAACATACAGTTTGTAGCCTTTTAAGATTTACTTCTTTCACTTAATATATATTTGAGATTCCTCCATGTCTTTTCATGGCTTGATAGTTCATTTCTCTTTTAGTGCTGAGTAATATTCCATTACCTGGATGTTTCACAGTTAATTTATCCATTCACCTACAGAAGGACATCTTGGTTGCTTCTAAGTTTTGGCAACTATGAATAAAGTTGCTATAAACATCCATGTGCAAGTTTTTATGTGAAAATAAATTTTTAATTCCTTTGGGTAAATACCAAGGAGCATGATTGCTGGATCATATGGTAAAACTATGTTTAGTTTAATAAGAAACTATCGAACTGTCTTCTAAAGTGTAAATTTTGCATTCTCACCACCAATGATTAAGAGGTGTTGCTTCACCTCCTCACCAGTATTTGGTGGTGTCAGTGTTTTGGATTTTGGTCATTCTAATAGATGTGAAGTGGTATCTCAATGTTTTTTTTTTTTGAGACAGAGTTTCACTTTATTGCCCAGGCTAGAGTGAGTGCCATGGCGTCAGCCTAGCTCACAGCAACCTCAAACTCCTGGGCTCAAGCAATCCTGTTGCCTCAGCCTCCCAAGTAGCTGGGACTACAGGCATGTGCCACCATGCCCGGCTAATTTTTTCTATATATATTTTAGTTGGCCAATTAATTTCTTTGTGTTTATAGTAGAGATGGGGTCTCGCTCTTGCTCAGGCTGGTCTCGAACTCCTGAGCTCAAATGATCCGCCCACCTCGGCCTCCCAAAGAGCTAGGATTACAGGCTTGAGCCACCGCGCCCGGCCTGGTATCTCAATGTTTTAATTTGCAATTTTCTAATGACATATGACATCTGTATATCTTCTTTGATGAGGTATCTTCTTTGATGAGGTTTTCAGAACTTCTGCCCCATTTTTTAGTTGGGTTATTTGTTTTCTTATGGGTGAGGTGTTTTTTTTTTTGTTGTTGTTGTTTTTGAGACACGGTCTTCCTCTGTTGCCTGAGCTAGCATGCAGTGGCATCATCATAGCTCACAGCAACCTCAAACTCCTGGGCTCAAGTGATGATCCTGCCTCAGCTTCCTGAGTAGCTGGACTATGCCCATTAGCTGGGCACCACCACACCCAGCTAATTTTTCTGTTTTTTGTGGAGGGGGGCCTTGCTCTTGCTCAGAGCTGGTCTTGAACTCCTGGGCTCAAGCGATCCTCCTACCTCGGCCTCCCAAAGTGCTCGGATTATAGGCATAAGCCATTGTGCCTAGCCTCTTATTGTTGAGTTTTGAGAGTTATTTGTATATTTTAGATAATAGTCCTTTATCAGATATATCTTTTGTAAATATTATCCTCTATTTTGTAGCTTGTATTTTCATTCTCTTGACATTGTTTTTAACAGAGAAGAAATCTTGAATTTTAATGAAGTCCAACTTATCACTTATTTCTTTCATGGATTGTTTCTTACATGTTTTAAAAAGTCATCACCATACCCAAGGTCACCTAGATTTTCTCCTATGTTATCTTTTAGGAGTTTTATAGTTTTGCATTTTGCATTGAGGTCTATGATCCATTTTGAGTTAATTTTTGTGAAGGGTGTAAGCAAGATCTGTATCTAGATTCATTTTTTTTTTACATGTTTATGTTCAGTTCTAGCACCATTTGTTAAAAATACTGTCTTTGCTCCACTATATTGTCTTTGCTCCTTTGTCAAAGATCAATTGACTATATTTTTATGGGTTTATTTCCAGGCTTTCTATTGTTTCATTGAGCAATTTGTCTATTCTTTCACCAATATCACGATGTCTTGATTACTATAGCTTTATAGTAAGTCTTGAAGGCAGATAGTGTCAGTTGTATGATTTTGTTCTTCTCTTTCATTATTGAGTTGATTGTTCTGCATCTTTTGCCTTTCATTATAAATTTTAGAACTAGTTTGTCAATATCCACAAAATAACTTGCTGGATTTTGATTGGGATTGCATTAAGTCTATAGATCAAGTTGGAAAGAGCTGATATCTGACAATATTGAGTCATGTTATTCATGAACATGGAATCATGGAATATCTCTCCATTTATTTAGTTCTTATTAGATATATTTTATTAGAGTTTTGTAATTTTCTTGAGAAAGATGTTTTGTTTTTTAGAGATAGAATTTCACCCTGTTGCCTCCCAAGTTGCTGGGATGACAGGTGTATGCCACCATCCCCAGCTAATTAAAAAAATTTTTTTTGTAGAGACGAGATCTTGCTGTGTTGCTCAGGCTGGTCTGCAACTTCTGGTCTCAAGTGATCTTCCTGCCTTGGCATCTCAAAGTGCTGGGATTATAGGTATTAACCACTGTGTCTGGCCAGTATCTTGAGAAAATATCCTGTATATACTTTGTCAGATTTATACCTAGCTATTTTATTTTTTTGAATGCTAATGTAATGGTAATACGTTGTTAATTTCAAATTTCTCTTGTTCATTGCTGGTATATAGGAGAATGATTGACTTATGTGTAATTTCATATTAACTTTGTATCCTGTAACTTTGCTATAATCACTTACTATAGCTCTAGGTATTTTTTTGGCTATAGGGGAAATGGCAATCCCTGAAAATTCTCCATGCAATTGCTGTTGAGAAATCTGTCTTCAGTCTGATTGTTGTTTCTTTATAGATAATTTATCTCTTCTTTGTGACTTTTAAGAAACTTTCCTTGCCTTGATGTTTTAGTTTCCTTATTATGTGTTTAGATGTGGATTTAGTTTTATTATTCCTGCTTAAACCCAAATTTCATGATTCTTATTTTTCATTAATTCAAGAAAATAATCATTATAATAATCATTATGTCTCGAAACATTCCTCTACTCCATTCTCTCTTTTCTCTTCTTTTGGAACATCGATTAGGGAAATGTTGAACATTCTCGTTTATCCTCCGTTATAGTGCCTGTAAAAATCATCGTCTCTCATTGCTGCATTCTGGATAATTTCTCCAGATCAATCATCTAGTCCTCTACTTTTCTCCACACGTATGTTAATCTGCTGTTTAACCCACTTATTGTATTTCTAAATTCAATGGTTATATTTATCATTTCTAAAAGTTTTATTTTGTTGCCTATATTTTCATGTTTTGGGGATTTTTTTTACCCTCAATGAATTTAAATGTTCTTATATAATCTGTAACAAACAGTTCTGTTATCTAAAGTTTTGGGGAGTCTAACCCTGCTTTTTATTATTTCTCCCCACTCTTGCTTAGATTGTTTCTTTGGGTGTTGTAAAATTGTGTTTAGTAAGCCACACTTGGTAGGGACCCTGCGTGGCCTGCACTGAGGCCATGTCATTTAGAGCAGTGTTTCTCAATATGCACTGCACCTTAGACTCACCTGTTGAGCCTTCAAGTGTCAGGATGGCAGGCTGGACCCTAGGCCAGATGACGCAGATACTCTGGGCATGAGACCAAGGCATCAGTGTTTGTAAGACCCTACAGTCAAGATTGAAAACCACCGCTCTAGAGAAAATTTGCCTTTGACTTTTACAGGTTCTACGACTATGTTTTCAATCTTGGACCACTTCAATATCAATTTCTCAGCTTTGGGTTCCTGAATTATATGGGTAGTAGAAATCTGAACCTCACGTTTGGGGAGGCTTCCCCTCCCCCCTACCAAACATCTAGGCTGAGATAGGTTCTTTGTCATTGCTTTTCACTGAGAGATTGCCCTTTAGGGTTTGGGGGCAAAGAGGAACTCTGGTCCACTTCCTCACATTGATCAAACCCAGGGCTTCGTTGTCTATTTCCATATAACTGTGAAAAGCTAAGATTCTTGGTTACCAGTATCAACAAATACCCTCTGGGCAGCCTAAATGCCAATGCCAGTGCAACACTTCTGTGTTTATGATTTTCCTGGTTTTGGTTCTAGAATTCCCCTTTCTTCCCTATGAGCTCAGCTATGCATTTGGAATCATTGTTATATTTTATCAATTTGAGGTTTTTCTGTGTACTTAGATCACAATATTTCTGGAAATAGAAGTCTTTTTTTTTTAAATTTTTCTTCCCCCCCTCCCCCCCACTCCCACATAGAAGAGGAATGAGAATGGAAATAGAAGTCTTACTATGATGGTACTCTGTACCTTTGTGGTCATGCCCTGCCCTCTGGGATCATCTACTTTTCCTGATGCCTGAGCCCAGTGTGAACTTGCAGTGTCTTTGGGCATGGTGCATTAGGTTTGCAAGGGTCCGCCTGGCAGACAGGCTCCTGGAGCTTGTGTGTGTTCCTAGACTGTTTTTGGCCTGGTCTCGGCTTCATTGCACTTCAGCTGATCTATGTTGCCAGGCTCCCAGCATGCTTTGGATTCCAGTCTACCTGAATTATGTCAACCTCTATTCTTTTTCTTCTGTTTCCAAGTCTTTGTCTTCACTGACTTGCCAAACCCAAGTCTGGTTTCAGTTTATTTCCTGGACTGATCTTTCCACAAAGGACTCTCTATCTCTGATTGAGAGTTTGTAACACAGTTTATAAGCAATGTGGGAATGAGTCCAACTCAGGATTCACATTTCTAAGATGCCCAGATGGTTTTAGCAAAAAGTTTCTAACTTTCTGCTTCATTAAAAAAGCAACTTAACTTATTGAGTATGTAAATCCCAAAGACTTTCTATTCCATGTTGATAACATTTATACCTAGCATATTAATTGAGTATAAATGCTGAATCACTCATTTTGTCAGAAGGAGGGAATTTACAGTTAAGGATACCCTTTTGATCTTTTTATTGCTTGATTCATGAGTAGCATGAATTTATCTGTACCAAATAAAACCAGCTGTGGCTGGATTGTGGTTGTTTTAATCCATGCAGTCCTTTCACTTCGAAACCTTGTAAGGAAGCTGAGTGTGGTGGAAAACATCCAGAGAACTCTTGGAAGTCTCGATAGATCATTTACCCCAGTCTGCACTTTCCTATCTCTTTTAGGAAGCTCTGCCAAGATCACTACTGAAGCACCAGTTTTCTGCAGAGAGCAACTCCTGGCCTTGTGCCAGTGGTGTTAGCATTTAGCTGTGATTGTGGCTTTGAGATTTAAGGAAGATACCTGGTGGCAAGAGTGCCCTATGTACTGGTAATGAGCCCACAGAAATGGTGGGTTGCATGATTCCTGGTGTTCAGTAATCTGATAGAATTTTTGATCTATCAATTACATACTTTGGGGTTTGTATTAATGCCCTCCTTTTAATCATTTTGTCCTTATTTAGGTTTTTCTTCTTACTTTCTCTCTTTCCTTTCTTGGCATTATCTTTAAAAGGAATTAGGAGGCTCTCCAGAAGTTGCTTTTGAAGATTGTTGCAATGTGTATACCTGTCAAAAAGAATTGACCAAGCCCTGTTCAAAGCTGTTTTATACATCAAGTTCTGAGCCACTCTCAGCTCTTCTTTTCTGATCCGATCATCCAGAATGATCTGAAAGGAAACCATCAGAGCTAATTATAGAGTCCAGAGTGATTTTCAGATGCCTTTTTTTCTTCTTTTACTCATACTGGGCACTCAGGAATCTTGCACTCCGGATGAACCCAGTTTATAGTTTGGTTGGGATGGGGAAACAACGTTTTAGACTTTATTTTGAAGGCAAATACCTTTAATTTATTTAGGAGATACTTCAATTCTATATGTTTTTCTTTTCCTTTCTCTCTTTTTTTATTTTCTTCCCTCCCTCCATCTATCTTTCCTTCTTTCTTTCTTCTATTTTGGTAGCTTGGAACATTCCTTATCTTTTGGAAAATGGACATTGTTGAAAGGAAAGTATTTCTCTTACAAAAATGTGATTTAGAACAGTGGTCCCCAACCTTTTTGGTGCCACAGACCAGTTTCATGGAAGACAGTTTTTCCATGGACTGGGGTGGAGGGTGGGATGGGGATGATCTGGGATGTTTCAAGCGCATTACATTTATTGTGCACTTTATTTCTATTATTATTATATTGTCACTTGCCACTCACTGATAGGATTTTGATATGAGTCTGTAAGCAATTGATTTATTATGGCCTCTGTGCAGTCAAACGTCTCTGCTAATGATGATCTGTATTTGCAGCCACTCTCCAGTGCTAGCGTCACCATCTCAGCTCCACCTCAGATCATCGGGTATTAGATTCTCATAAGGAGTGTGCAACCTAGATCCCTCCCATGCGCAGTTTACAGTAGGGTTCTTGCTCCTATGAGAATCTAATGCCACCACTGATCTGACAGGAGGTGGAGCTTATGCAGTGATGTGAGTAGTGGGAGCGGCTGTAAATACAGATGAGGTTCCACTCACTAGCCTGCCACTCACCTCTTGCTATGCGGCCTGGTTCCTAACAAGCCACAGATGGTACCAGTTCATGGCCCCGGGGTTGGGGACTTCAGATTTAGAATAATGAAACCGCCCCGCCCAGAAGATGGCGGATGAGAAACACCGCCAGACAGAGTGTCTCTGAAGAAAAGACAGATTCTAGAAGAAATTAGAAAAAAGAAGCAAGAAGACGAGCCTACATCGGATGAGGGTCGGCATGAGGAGTACCTGAGACCACGGGAGACTCCACGGGAGGAGGTTGCGGAGGAGAACTGGAAGCTGGGACCCCCAGAGCAGCCCGGAGACCAGCGGGAAGGGGAGGTGGATCCGCCGTTTCCCCTCCCCTGCATCCCGGACTGCTGGTGGGCTCCCCAGCAAGCAGAGGGACCTGCGACAACCGCCGCCAGTGAGCGGTAAGCCAGTAGCGGAGGCGGCACCAGGCTCCCAACTCCCTCAGGGCACCTCCGTGTGCACAGACCCGAGCCGCGCAGCAGACGCCATATTGCCTCCTCCTCCCCTCCCCCGACCCTACCCGCGGCTGCCCAGAGAGACAGAGAGACAATATAGCCACCAGCCGGAGGCACCTCCAGGGAACGGGACCTTCCCTTTTGGGACTCTACAACAGCTGACTAAAGGGAACTCAGACTGTGAGCTCTCTGCCCGCCAGCCCTACCAGGTGCTGCTGGCACGGTGATCCCAGGAGAACCAGGCAGAGCCTAAGGTTGAGAGGCATAGACCTGGCTTGGGCTCCCTGTGGGTGAATTGGGACAGGCACTCGTCTCCCTGGGGGGGACAAAGTTTGAACTCTGGGACCCAGAGGTCAGACCTGCAGAACACATCCTGTGCACCGAGGCCTCACATTGCCCGGGGCACAGAAGGGATATACGTGAACAGCCTGCTGAGGTGTGTGTGCCTTCAGGGGCAGATCAGCGTCCTAGAGGGCAATCCTCCCCGCAAAGGGAGGCCGTGAGCCCAGCCCAGGTGGCATTCCTGCGCAGGGAACCTCCCCACCGGCATCACAGCCAGGGGAGGCCAGGTGGCGTGTGGTCTGGCCTGCTGACAGAGGCCCAGGAGTAGCTGCGGAGTTGGGGACAGTGGAAAGAGGCCAGGCCCGCTCCAGACTGCGGGTCTCGGACAGCCCCACCCCCACATGCAGACTCTCTGACTGAGCGGGGCCATTCCAGCCCCTCCCTGTCAGCTTTGCCTGGAAGCAGAGAACAGAACTTTGACCCCTGCTGATGACATTGGTGGTGCCTGTGGGCGGGCTTACCCAACTCAGCTCCGCCCAGACTCTCTCCTAGACCAGCCCTCACTAAAGGGGAGAAAAGGACACACCTGGAAGTCCCAGGGCCCCACCCACCACCTGAGGCACTAGAGTTCTCTCTTCAGGAGCAAGAGCTGATAACAGGACACAAAAACAATAGCGTAGCCTGTTCCTCCAAGCAAGTGCCACCTACTGACAGGGAGAGCATCCTGCACACCCTTTTCACGACACCTACTGACTCATTATACAG
>VSMD01001138.1:0-18708 GCA_008750895.1 Mirza zaza
CCGCTGTGGGCAGATGAGGACAGGCTGTGCTGTGTCCCACCCAGCCAGACTTCCGGAAGTTGGCTTTCGATTGCATCCTTCTCTCAGTCGCCCCCCTTCCCCCCGCCCCACCGCCTGTGCCCCGAGTTCTCCCTGCTCTGGCCCCGGCTCCAAAACCTCCCCCAGAGCTGCCTGCGCCCGGCAGCTGGCTCCCTGCTCCCCGCTCCTCTCCCAGCTGTCGCCCTGGCTGCGTCTGCGTCCGTCCCGGGCAGAACACCGTGTCCCGGCTCTCCGGTCCTGCTCTCACCCCACAAGGCAGGATGCAGACCCAAGGCGCAGGCCGGCGGCCGGCCCCTCCTCTCTAAAGGCGACAGAGGGCCGTGCTCGCGTGCAGCGGTTAGCAGGCGTCTTTCCAGGCTATAGCCGTTCCCTCCCGCTTTGGTTTGTCTCCTTACGGCACACCCAGAACGTCTAGAAGCAGGCTGCGGAAGAGCAGGGCACCCCTGCGCAGGTGGCCGTGAGCACGTCCCTGAGCCGAACCCGCTCCCTGCCCGGCACAGCCTCCTGCTGGGTCCAGACCCCTTCTCTGCACCACGGGCCCTCGGGGACTTGGAACAGCGACACACTGGAGTCTTTGTTTTGTTTTGTTTTCTTTGTGAGACAGCATCTCACTCTGTTGCCTGGGATAGAGTGCCGTGGCGTCAGCCTAGCTCACAGCAACCTCCAACTCCTGGGCTCAAGCGATCCTCCTGCCTCAGCCTCCCAAGTAGCTGGGACGACAGGCATGTGCCACCATGCCCAGCTGATTTTTTCTCTATATATTAGTTGGCCAATTAATTTCTTTCTGTTTATAGTAGAGACGGGGTCTCGCTCTTGCTCAGGCTGGTCTCGCACTCCTGACCTTGAGCGATCCTCCTGCCTCGGCCTCCCAGAGTGCTGGGATGCCAGGCGTGAGCCACTGCGCCCGGCCTGGAGTCTTTCTTTTCAGCTAAACGCCCCGAGTCCTTGGCTTGGTAACGCCCAGGAAGGCACAGACCAGGGGATCTGATGCTACTCGGCCACCCCTAACGACCTGAGTATTAAGCGTGAGCAATGCGACAACGCGCCAGGCGAGGCCGCAGCTGAGGCGGACACTGCACTGATGAGCACTCGGGAGACTTGGGTGCTGGTTCTGGGAGTTTGGACTGAATCTCCAGCCTTTGGACCAGCTGCTTAACTGGCCTTTGTCCTCAGTTTCCCCATCTGTAAAACCGGCGTGATTCGCTACTGGCCTGGGGGAGACGCGCAAACGGCGAGAGAGGGGGCCCGGCACACCGTCAGGCTGGCGCAGCGGGCGGGGACTGCCTCCTCCCCCGAGTGTCTCCATCCAGGACGGGGTCATCCGCCAGCCGTCCCCAGAACGCGGAGGAGGGACCGGCTGTCACCGGCACCTGCTTCCGGCCGCCTTTCTGGCCTCCCGAGGGCTGAATCAGTCCGGAGGCTCCGGCCCCAGAGAGCGGGGGCGGGCGGGCGGGGAGCAGGTGACCCCGCAGTGGCTGTGCTGTGTCATCGGCAGGGGCAGGGAGCCCAGAGCAGAGGCACAGACACCTCGAGGTAAACACCGGCCGGCAGCTGGGACATTTCCAACGCGTTCCCTCAAAGGCTGCCTCCGCAGCCCGTCCAGGGACGGGGCAGGGATGCTGGGGGCACAGGAGGCTCCGGGCTCCCGGGCCCCGGTCCAGGGGGGAGGAGGAAGCCAGAGAGAGAGAGCAAGGGCTTCAAGCCCCGAGACATCTCAGCGCGGCACCATTTCGTCCTCGTTCACAGGAGGGGCGTGAGACCCGGCCGTGGTCAATAAAGAGCCCAAACGCTCTCGGCCAATGGGCAGCAGAGCCGGAGTTTGAGCCCCTGGCAGTAGCCGGGCTTTCTCTCCCGTGGGTCTTGCTGAGAGAGGCCAAAGCCACGTGCGGAGGGACCCTGCCGCGTGTGCCCTGTCTAAGCTGCCCCCCGCACCTGCCCCGGAGATCCCCTCTGAAGGTCTTGGGTCTCTCCTCCCCGGTCAGGCAGGCGCTCAGCCCGGCGCCCGGCTAGGACAGGGCCGAACGGCACCGAAGCCCAAGGCTGAGCCTTTGCAGACAGACGCTCTTCCCGGAGCCCCACCCGCCCCCCAGCACCCCTCCTCACGCAGTGGCTGGGCCAGGAACCCACCTGAGCATCCGCGCCCTCGGCCGGGCCAGGCACCCCTGACGCAGTCGCAGCAGAGCGGAGTCCCTGCCCTCGCGGGTGGGTGTGCGCTCCAGGGCGCAGGGACAGACCGCGGGTGGCGGCACGAGGAGCCTGCCGTGCGGTGGGGCAGGGGGGAGGTGCTGTAGCCGCTATGACCCACCGACAAGGCAAGGGAGGAGACACAGCGCCCAGGGGGAGCTGCTATCTTGCACGGAACGATCTTGGACATTATCCGACGTTCGAGCAGAGGAGGAAGGGGAGGAGAACGCCCCGTGCAGCCGGGAGAACGGCAGACACAGCGGCAAGTTCAAGGCCGGGGTCGGCAAGACCCGGGGGCGCCCGGAGAGTCGCTCACTGGCTGTCGCGGCAGGGAGAGCGTCCACAGGGCGGGGGCAGAGGGGCCTGGGCAAAGCCTGGGGGGATTTTTTTCCGGCGCTGTAAGTCACCTCAAAGACTGCATTTCACACCGAGTGAGACAGAAGCCACTGCAGATTTCTGTGCGGGGCAGTGGCAGTTCCTGACCGAGGCCGTAAAGGGGCAACTCCAGCTGCTGTCTGAGGAGTGTTCGAATCCACAACGTGTTTCTAGTAGAGTCAAGTCAGTTAACTACCGTGTCTCCCCGAAAATAAGACCCACCCGTAAAATAAGCCCTAGCGGGATGTCTAAGCATGTGCGCCATAGAAGCCCCTCCCCGAAAATCAGCCCTGGTGACGGGCGTGGCTGCGCAGCGCGTCTGCACGACCCGTGCGTGTCGTCGCGGAGCGGGAAAGAAGACGGGCAGCCCTTCTCATCTGCCCCGTCGTGGCAGCTGCTGTCCCAGAGGTGACCGGAAGGTGCGGGAAGCCCCGCCAACAAGGTCGGCTCCCCCTGTCGGGTCCCAGCCGTCCTGTGCGTGCTGCAAGCTGAGGCTTTGAGGAGAAAATGGCACGTCCCCTGAAAATAAGCCCTAGCGTGTCTTCTTGAGGGAAAATAAATAGAAGACCCTGTCTTATTTTCGGGGAAACACGGTAGTAACTGCAAGTGGGGAGGAAGAGGAAGAGCATCAGAAAGGACTCCAGATTTTGAAGCAGAAAGGAATCTGCCGCCGGCGCCCCCTGGTCCGTGGCAGGACTGGCCTCCGGGGACTCGCTCCCCTCTGGGACTCCAGAGAGGCCCCAGTGAGCCGGAACCAGGAGCCTGGCAAGGGGCCCGTCTGCAGACCCAGGGCCCGGGTGAGGCTTGGGCGGGGAGGGAGCCAGAGGCCCAGCCCCAGCACCGGAGCTGAGACCCCTGGCAGCCCTCCAGACCGTGCCTCGCTGGACAGTGTGTAGCAGCTGGTCTTGGGGAGCAGTGGGGGAGTCTGATTGGCAGCATTTGCCGATTTCTGTGGTGTAAACATTCCCACCGTGGCTGATCTCAAGCTGCCGATGGCTTAAAAACCAGCTTGCTAAAATCCTCAAAACGTAACGATTGGTTTTTAAAAACCAGTACAAGCCGGCTCTGGGGCACCACTGCCCTCCGCCCTCCAGCTGAACGCCTTCTCAGACAGGAGCCTACGGCAGTCGGTCATAATCCTTCTTAGCCTGGGTAGAACAGAAGGCTTTGGAAGTTTTTTTTTACTCCCAATTGGCTCCCCGTGAATCTCACCATTGGAAAAAAGAAAAAGAAAAACAAATTCCAGGGCCCTCAGCAGGAATGGGGCGTCCAGAAGCTAGAAGGACATGCCCGCCTTGTGACATGGTGACCACAGACGCATGTCACCTGCTGCACCGAGGTGCTGATCGCTGTGATGTCACTAGCTGTCCACAGCTGCAGATTCTGGGTTTTCGGAGGGACCTCCAGGGACAAGCCCACGCCAAAGGCGGAATCTCCAAGCAGAGCAGAGCACACAGACAGGTCCGGAAGGTCGAGTTGGTGCCATTCCAGAACTTTCTGTCTCTGCCACGCAGAGGCTAGGCTCCATGCTCACACACTCACCAAAACCAGGAACGACGGGATGAGACTTGACTAATCCTGGGGGAGGTGACCTGCTTCGGACTGTGGGGATGAGAAAGGAAGCGCCATCTCAAAAAACTCAGACGTGAACCAGATGTCCCTTCACAAAACTCACGCTGATCTGTTCCCGGGGGTGGGGGTGGGGTGCTGAGCAGAGACAGGCAGGAAATCGCTCCTGTTGAAGGCCGACGACCAGGGCTGAGCTCACCCGACACCTTCCAGCTGGTTCACACCTGCCGTTATGTGTGATCTCTACAGTAATCCCGTAAAAACAGTTGTCCCTTTTTCATGGCTGAGAAGACATGAAACACAGGTAGAGCATCCTAAACCAGAACGCCTGAAGTGCAGAAGCTCCAAAGCGTAAAACATTTTGAGCACGGACAGGAAGCCACCACATGTGGAGAGTTTCACGCCTGGCCTCCTCGTGATGGGTCACGGGCAAGACGTTGCTCCACACACAAAATCAATTAAAATATCGTGTAAAGTCACCTTCGAGCTATGCTTATAAGGTGTGTATGAAGCATAAGTGGGTTTTGTGTTTATTAGACTTGGTCCCATCCCCAAGACGTCTCTTTATGTATATGCACATAGTCTAGAGTTGGGAAAACAAGTGAAATCTGAAATACGTCTGGTCCCAGGCATTCAGATCATTTAAGGTAGGAATAGTCAACCTATCCCATGACGTGGCCATGGTCACACATGCAGTATAGCTTCACAGCAAGACTTGAACCCAATATTGACTCCAGGTCCAACCTTCCTTCCAGTGAACCCCAGTTGCCCCTGGAAGCCCTTTAGTGCATTTCCAGAATCCTGACTTAAAGATTACCAGGTGGTCAAGATTTATGCAACTGTTTGCCCAGTATCCCAACATTCCCACCCACTTCTTCTTTTAAACAGAGACACGTCAGAACATGGCATCACTGTCTGTCCATCCGGTGGTTGTGGTGATCAAAGCCATGTTCCTGTTGGGACCCCATCCCCCTGGCCACAGCTCACGCGTGTTTGAGGCTGTTGCCCTGACGGAACCGTGGACCTCCTGGCCCCACGGATACTGGGCGTGGCCGCGTGATCTGCTCTGGAGACACTGCAATTTCGGGGCTGCTTGTTACTGCGGCACAGCCTGGCCCATGCTGACGGCTGCCCCGTCAGTGGGAATTCCTCTCGAGCCGATTCACGAAGCCCGCCCTGCAAACTACAGAACTAAGGACCAAGAAAATCAATTGCTTTGGAGGACTGAGGCTGTTGCATAAAACTCAGAGGACAGCCGTGTTCTAGGGGACCGGGGAGGAGAGGAAGCCAGTGGAGAACAAAACTGAGGCCCGGAGAGAGCAGCCTAGAGGTTATGGTGACAGCAGGTCTTTAGACTAAATTGTACCATGGTTCTTACCGTACCTTGGTCTTGCTCCCCTTGGCTTCTCTAACCTGCCAGAGAGCACATCTTACTTCTTAAAGTCGTGTAAGGTGCATTTCTGCTTCTTCCAGCGAGACTCCTGATCTATTCATCTCACTTCCTAGAGTTGACACTGCGTCCCCAGCACCCAGGGTGACAGCAGCAGGACTTCACCCGACGTGGCCCAGTGCAGGACTCTCCTCACTCAGCCACGGGCAGACCACAGGCGTGGCCGGGCGTGCCTGGGATCCACCTGTGCCCGAGAGCTCCCACAGCCCCCCAGGCTGAGCCCCCAGCCACGCATCCAAGCCCTCAGAATTCACGGGAGAGATAGTGTGTTTCCCCAAAAATCAGAAAGGGTCTTATATTTGTTTTTCCTCAAGAAGACACCCTAGGGCTTATTTTCAGGGGATGTGTTATTTTTTTTAAGCACAGTACAACCATCTACATTGATTCGAATAGAGTTAAGTCGTCGTCTTCTGGAACATCATCGTCACTCTCCAAACCCCGAATTCCATCCTGAGTTTCTTGTGACTCTCTTTCCTTTAGAACCGCCGGCCCCGATCTCTCCTGTGGAGCCACAGAGCTCTCACGGGGCGGACGAGAAGGGCTGCTCATGTTCTTTCCCGCTCCGCGACAACACGCACGGGTTGTGCAGACGCGCTGCGCAGCCACGCCCGTCACTAGGGCTGATTTTCGGGGTGGGGCTTCTATTGCACAAATGCTTAGACATCCTGCCAGGGCTTGTTTTATGGGTAGGTCTTATTTTCGGGGAAACACGGTAACGAGCTCCGGGAAAGCCTGAAATACCAAGCCAGTGAAAGACTGAAGCACCAAATGGGAGTTTCCTCCCAGTATTTTTTGTTTTCCTAATATTTTACAAAATCTATATTCATAATTTTAAAATCGAAGGCGTTTAGAAAAGTATAAAGAAGATGGTGAAAAAAATCACCCGAAATCCCATCGCTCGTGGAGAAAAGCCGTTACCGTATTAGTGATTATTCATCTAGATATTTCTCTGTCTATATATATGGCCACATAAAAATAGATTCAATTTTATACAGATGGGATCATACGCTATATGTGGTTTTGAAAATTGTTTTCACTTGATGATATGTCGTGAACATTTTCTATGTCAATAAGTAGAGAGTTATATTGTCATTTTTAATAACTATGTAGCGTTTCACCCTCTGGATGAACTCATCTTGGCATGTGGTCTTGAGATTCCATTAAGTACAAAACATCCCATAATAGCAAAGGGATCTCCGGGGCAACGCTGCCTTTCTTTAAATTCCAGTCCCGGGTTTTCCTGCTGCAAGACCTTCGGGGAAGTAGCCTATAGCTCTCCTGTCCCATTTCCCGTTCTGCAAAAAGAAGACACTAACCCTAAATAGTACCTTCCAGCTCACAGTGGGTTTTTCTTTTGTTTTGTTTGACGATTAAACAAGTTAATACCCAGGAAATTTTTAAAACAGCGCCTGCAACACAGTAGAGTCCCATTATGTATTGTTATCATGTAATTATATTTTGTTAACCAGTCTCCTACTGACACATATTTAGGTTGTTTCCAATGTTTTGCTGTGGTGAGTTATTTCCACCAAGCTATAGACATCTGCTATATACATTTTGTCCGCTTGTCAAGGGATCTCTTTAGATAAACTCCTGAAAATGAATTTGCTCGGTTTATTGCTGCGCACGCAAAGCATTCAATTTGATATTTGTTCTCAAACTGCTTTCTAGAGATATTGTTGTACTACTTTGTATTTTCGCAAGCATCGAGGAAGAATGCTCATTTCCCCAGACCCCTCACCAGCACTGAATTTTGTCAATGTTTTAAAATTTGTCACCTAGTGGGTAAAAAGCAAAACCCTCCGAAATTATTTGCATGTATTTCATTGCTTTGAGAGGCCGTTAGTTTGCCCTGTTTATTGATAATTTGTTTTTCTTCTTTTGTAAATTTCCTGCTCATCTCTTTTATGCCTTGTTCTCTTGGATAATCATCTTTTTAAATCCTTACAAGAGTTCTTTGTAAATTACCTACGTTAAAATGCTGCTGCCATGTTAGGGCTGCCAGATAAAATACAGGACATCCAGTTAAATTTGACTTTCAGACAGACAATGAATGCGACATACTCATACTAAAAAATGATTCATAGTCTGTTTGAAATTCAAATTTAACTGGGTTTATATTTCTATTTGTTAAATTTAGCAGTCACATGTCATACATACAGGAAATTTCTTTTGCAGTTTGTCATTTGTTTTTTAATTCTGTTCATGAAGACTTTTTCCATAAAGAAGTTTATTTGGATTTTTTAATAATCATATCCGCCAGTCTCTTCCTTCGTGGTTTCATGGCATATTTAGAAGGGCTTTCAGAATCCCAGGTTCATGACAAATATTTACTTCTATATTCATCTAATTATCTTTTGGCTTCACTTTGTTACGTTCAATATTTGATGGATCTGGAATTAATTTTGGTCTGGGGAGCTAATGACTAGTTATTGCGATATCATTTATGTAAAAATCCATCCGTTCCACCAAGTGGAAGAGCCACCTTAAATGCCATGGTCTCTCAGGCACTTCCCACATGGGACTCTTCATCTACCCCATGGAGTGACCACGCTGGTCAGTACCGGGCTGGTTTTCCCTCCTTCACGGAGGCAGCGCAGGGGGACAGACCCGTAAGCCCCCGGACCACAGGCTCTGCGGGCACGATGCCCGGATCAAATCCCTGGTCCCCCACTTTTAGCCGCGTGACTTTGGGTGTGACACACACCCCACCAGGCCTCTACTTCCTCTCTGGAAGTGGCAGCAACATCAGTGTCTGCCTCTTAGGGCTGTTGTGATGAATGAAATGCAGAGATACACGAGAAATGCTTGCTTCAATAGTGACGGTACGAGCTCAGTCAGCGTCTAGTTGTGCGCTCATTCGTTTCTGCGCGTGCATGTCTTCATGCTCCTATCCCGCAGGGCGAATATCCCTTATGCTCTTGTTTATCGGCATGTTGTCTCCTGTCCCTATTCTTCCAGAGACAACTAGAGCCACGCCAAATTAAAAAGAAAATCCTACCAGAACGAGATGGTGGGGATTCAAATGCATTCGGTCTGTAAATTCAATTGCACTGAATTTACAGCTATAAAGGACAAGCATAGGGTTACAGCATTTACTTCTTCTTGTCCAAGCAAAAGGCTTATGCTTTAATAGAGTCAAGTCATCTCTGGTCGCCCAGTGCAGAGTGGAGGTGTTTCGTGGGTTGGTTTTCTTTTTTGCAATAGAACACCTTCTCTGATGAGTGTACCTTCATTCCTAGCCGTTTACCGTTTTGCTATTAGTGAGGATGGGATTTTTCATCCACTTTTCTAGCTGGTCAGAGGAAGAGCACTATTCACCCGGCATGTTCCTCTGTAACCTGCCACTCCGTTAGACCCAGCCTCCAGTTTGAACTTTCCCACTAGACTATCATATTCACTGCAAATAGTTATCCTCTTTCTCCCGCTTTCCAATTAAATATATATATTATTTATTTATTTATTTAAAAAGCACAACTTCAGTATTTTTACAGCTCATTTCCTTCTCTTGCCTCATTGCATTGACCAGACTTTCCAAACCGGCCTCCTGGTCTTGCCCCAACTTTAAAGGAAATGTTTGCCTTGCAGTTACGCATAAAGCAGGCGGAGCCTTGGAGAGGGCTGTTTGTTTTTTCTTTTTTCTTTTTAACCCCTAAGGGAGGATGTGGAGGAAACGGCACGTCAGAAGCGCCCAGACCGGCTCGTGCGCCCGCCTCAGCCTGCGGCCCCTCCCGGGCTGAAGTTCTCTCCGCGCTTCCGCTTGAGCAGCGGCCGCCAGAACCCCTCGGCCGCCGGGCTCGCCGGGCGCTGACTCAGCCGCTCCGCCCAGCCGGCCTGGGCCGGCCCCCGCCTCTGCGCCCCTCCTGCCCCGGGCGCCCCGCTTGCCAGCGCCCCGCGCGCCTGCGCCCCTGCGCCGGGCGGGCTAGTCTCCCCTGCGCCCCTCGCTCGCCAGCAACCCCGCGCCCCTGCGCCCCCCGCGCGCCAGGCAGCGCTGCAGCCGGCGATCTGCTGTCGCCCCGGCTGGGCGCCGGCCCTGCCAGGACCCCTCGGCGCACGGGACTGGCCTCTCCAGGTAAGTAAGGACCGCGGGAGCTCCCCGGGCGGGGGCGCAGCATCGTGGGCGCTGCGAGGGCGCCGCGTGGGTCCCCGGACGCGGGGACGATCTGCCCGCGGAAGTCGCGCTGAGCACCGCCGCGGCGCGAGGGGACCCGCGTGGACACCCGGCCGGGTCTCCTCTCGGCGGCGGGAGGCTGCGGCGCGGCGGCACCAGCTGCCCGGTGCCGGCTACGGCTACGCGCTGCAGCGCCCGGGCACGCCGGGGACTTGGGTCGCCGAAGCGCGCGGGAGTCCGACGCGGGGCTGGGCGCAGGGCCGAACCATCGCCTCCCCACCTGGAGCCCCTCCCACCTGGAGACCCTCCCACCTGGGGACCCTCCCACCTGGAGACCCTCCCACCTGGAGACCCTGTGGGAGGGACCCTGCCTCCGGGGGCGTGGGCAGTGCGAGGGGAAACTGAATCAAAGTTAGAAATTCCTTCTTGTCAAGTTCAGTCCCCAAATTCAGTCTCTTCCTGTGACTGGCGGTGGTGACATGGAACGGATTTTCCCAGCGCAGCCGCTGAAGGTCACCACTGATGGAACTTCGGCGAAAGTTCTCGGGGGCGGCCTTGCTAGAGAAGCGCCAAGGCGCCACGGTGGGGTTTGTCCTGGTCCCTGGCGGAAAACCTCCTCCAGGCACCCCAGTGTTCCCCATTATCCGTGGGGAGATGGAGGCCGGTTCTCAGGACTGTGTTATGGAGCCAAAGCTGGAAACAGAGTCTCTGTCACCCGCGGGGAAAGTTCTGGAAGGGAGACTGTTGGAAAGTGCAAGGTCACGCACCGTCTCATAGATGCTCAGTAGGGTCACAGCGGCCCTCCCTGGGCCAGGGAGAGAAGTCCTTGGGAGAAGCTCCTGCCGCCCACCCACCCGCTGGCAGGCTTTCCTGAGCCCCGATCCCAGCCAGAGGACCTGAGTTTCTGGCTTAACACTGTGAGGCAGTCTTGCTCTTTCCCATAAAATAGGTGCCCGGTGAGTCCGGGAGTCCAGTCCCAGAGGCCGTGGGGCTTGCGTTCTGCTCCCCTCACTCTGGCCGAGCCTCCTCTTGCCGCGAGCTGCAAACGTCTGCCTGGTCTGTGGGAACCCACACTGGGGTTTAGGGCTTCGTGAAGCCAGGGCGCCCCAGGCTTTGACGTGATTTATACGCTGGGTTGTGATTAAGGCCACATCTTCACGGATGGCTCAGCCTGCGACACATGCCAGCTTTGAGGACAGATAAGGGCGAAAGAGCAGAACCTTACCCCCTCAGGAAAACTGGTCTGAAATAAACGACTGCATTTATCCAAAGGAGAAATTACAGGTGATCTGTTCGCTCACGCTCTGTCGTCTTTGCATTGATATGTTCTCGTCCCAAACGATTAATTTCCCAGTCACCTTCTCCAGTAATGCTGTTTATTTTTCTGAACAAAATGCACAAGCAACGTATGCATAAAGCCTGATGTGTCTCTGAACTCAAATAAGTGTGGAAAATGGTACCAGGTTTCTGGCCATTACACGTTTGAGATGTGAACTTAAAATAAACAAGGTTATGGTGGAAAAGGGGGTAATTTAAAAAGAAAAAAAACACAACAATATGAACCTTAATATTAGCCTGAAAAAAGAAATAGCTCAGATAGAGAAGTCCAGTCGCTGCTGCATGTAAGCTGTGATGTGGAGAACTGCGTGCCTCTCGGTTTATTTCCTTGCTGGGTTAATTACAGAAGCAGCCATTCGGAATACACTGCTTGCTCTCGAGTCAATCTTTCTCCTGCAAATATTTACCCTGCCAGGGCTCGCCGGCAGAGCACCGACTCCAAATCTGCAGCCCTAAGCTGGTCTGCGCGTAGTAAATTGCTCAAATCCAATACTACTTCCATGACTTAGATGGAAAATGAGATGATATCAAGGAAAATGTCCTTAAATTATCCTGTCTGGCCACGATAGAAAGAACAGTGCTTATAAAATTGACAGGGTTCCAAGGCTTTGAGGTCACGGCTTCTAATAAGTTCTAATGTAGAGAAAGACCATAAATGGCTCTGAATTTTGGCACGGGAGAACTCTGGGATTGGACCGTGTCAATGAATTTTTTAGGTAGCTGATGCTCGCTATTAAAAGTGACAGCGTTTTCAGCTCTGTGAGCCGTTAGGGGAGGAAATGTTTCTAAAGCGCTTTGTGTACTTCCTGCATTCAGAGAGTTGGCTGGCAGGGGTCTGTGTGTTTCCTGGTGACTGGGGACCGGCCCGGTGATGGCCGGTTGTCCGGTGTCCACAGGGGGATGGAGCATTGGCATTCGGTCCGGCAGGTCAGCCTGCAGTCCTGGCTCTGCCACTGGCCAGAGGACCTTAAGCTCGCTGCCCTCATGAGTGTCAATTCTCTCCTTTGTAAAACCCCACGATAACCCGTACCTCAAAGTCGGCTCCATTTATCACGCACTCGCCACGTACCGAGCGTTTCCCGTTCGCGGCCGGCTCTTTAACCCCCAGAGTAGCGATCGTCATCCCCGTTTGCCTGATGAGAAAACTCGTGCCCCGGGGGAGCTGCTTGACTCACCCAAGGCTCAGGGAGGTGGGAGGGCTGGGATTCCAAACTGGGGTTGTCCGTTTCTGAAGCCGGTGTTCTCACCCATGTTGTACCTACCGCATGGGATTGCTCAAAGAAAAATACCTGGGAGACAGAGCGCCAGCACGCAAAAAAAAAAAAAAAAAAAAAAAAAAAACGTAGCTGCACTTAACTATGATTACCCTTTCCACCTTGTGAGGATTAAATTAAAGGAGATCATTCACGTCTGGGCTGTCTGTTAAAGGTCATGACTCGATCAGTTATCTTCTGGAAGCTGCTCACTGCCCCCCCACCCTGAGACTCAGTTTCCCCATTGATAAATTTAGGGGCGTACGGCCTTCCTTGCTGGGCTGTCGTGGGAATCGCAGTTGGTGGTGTAGGCAAGAACTAGCACATAGCAGGTGCTTTGCAAGCACAGCCCCTGCGAGCCTTTCCCTTCCGTGGTCTGACCCTGTCACTGCACTGTGGACACTGGTGCTCCGTGAGTTTCCTCTGCGTGTCCTTGAACACACGCCTCTGTGGCTGGACATCGTCGGAAGGGGGGTCCCTCCTGTGCCCCAGCGACTGTGACGCTCCGAGCCCCTCCAGGTGGGGCCCCCTTGGGAAGACACCCCAGAATTCCCGATGCACCCCCGACCCCTTGAACCCCAGGCTCTTCGCAGGTGCCCTGGCACAGAGAGGCTCCCGGACACAGGTGCGGCCTCAGCCCCTCAGGGGGGTGTCCCGCCGAGGTGCTGGCTCGGGGCTGCCTCTGCCGTCATTCAAGGGCTCGTCTGAAAGTGGAAGGGACACCTCCCTGGTCGCGTCACCACCCCGGCCCCCCAGTCGCTCCCACCTGCGCGGCAGGGACAGTCTGAGACGGGGGAGTGACGGACGAGAAAGGGCCCCTCCCACCTGGACAGGGCTTCCCAGGCCTCGCCCGACACCTGCCGATGACAGGCGCGTGGCCCTGGGGTCTCGAGAGCAACCTCGAGGCGGCCGCTCCACACCGGATGCAGAGTGTACGCTCTGAGTCCGTGGGGGTCTCGTGTCCTTCCCCAAAGGACGTGACGCCCAGTGCCCTGTCCACATTCGAGTGCCGCGGACTGGCACGGCGGCCTCTGCCTCTGTCCCCGGGGAGGGGCGCTGAGTCCTCCAGAGGAGGTCGGAACGGGGCCACAGAGACGGGGACGCGTGCCGCCCTGCCATCCAACAGCCCCGGCTGGCGGCAGACACGCGTGACTGAGATACGACGTTCTTCCCACGGACGGGACACGGATCTCCATGCTCAGGTGGCCGCCGTGAGTCGGCCAGAGGCGGCAGGCACGATGACACCCGTTTGTCATCGAGAGGGTGGCATAGACAGCCAGCAGGTGGCCCTGACCACCCTTTCCAGCCCCTTGGGCTACGCTGACGCCTCCCTGGCCCACACGGGCTCCCCGAGTCCCGGGGGGCTGCACACAGATGCACACGTGTGTCACGCCTCCCTCCCGCCCAGAGCAGGCGTTTGCCGAGCGAGCACGGCGCGCTTTCCCACGGAGCTGGGACGAGGCCTCGCAGCCCCGCTCGGCGATGGCCTGGAGCTGGCTCGGGAAGCGGTGTCTGGGCGGGCACCACAGACAGCAGGAGACTTGGGGGGCATTTCAGCCAGGGCGACAGTGTCACAGCAGAACTCGGGAAGCCGCCCCCACGCACCTGTCCTTCCCGCGTCACTCTCTTCCCTGCCTCTGCTGGAAGCCACGGGGCATCTGGAAAAGCACCCCCGGGCGGCCAGACGTGCCCCACGCATCCCACACAGCCCCGGGCCCACCGGGCACCGCGATGCAGTGTTGCTAGGGGACGCCCGTGCCCGCGCTGGGCTGCCTGCGCTGTATCAGGCGCCACCTGTGCAACCAGGACGCCAGGGAGAGCGAGAAGTGGGACTGGCTTCCTTCCTCCCCGAGAGGGGAGGGCACAGCTCAGGCCGGCACAGCGGCGAGGCCGGTGCAGGGGACGCCCACAGCCACCGGGGCCCTGGAGAAAGTGGCCTGGAGATCGCCAGTGCGGCTGCTCAGCCTCCCGGGTGACCCCCCTCTTGCAAAACGGCCTGTCGCCCCAACACTAGCTGGCGTTTTGTGGGGCGCTCCTCTCCGTCCGGTCAGTGGATTTGAGAAATGTGCATTCCGGATTCAACCCCCCGGGAGGTGACCGGGTGTCCCCCAGCACCGGCCACACAGCAGAATCTTCCCGCCACCGTCCACTCAGGTGTTCCCCTTCCCCGTGGCCAGTCCACGCGCTGGCAGAGCCGCTCTCAGCGTCTGCAGGAGAGCAGAGGGAAGCTGCACCTTCTGCAGACGGACCTGTGAAAATCCTGCCTCTCCCTGGCGGCCACACGTCCCAGCGAACCTGGACATCACCGCCGCCCGGCACGGCGCTCCTGCGGCTTGGCTCCTGGTGCAGCACTTCCCCGAGTTCTGAGGGTGCTCCTCGAAAGATGGCAGGTCGCTGTGTCAGAGCGGGGGTCCCCAGGGTGTGACCGCTGTCTACAGCGGGATGCCCCCTTACTACTCCCACGCCCCAGGACCAGCCCACCCTGCAGTTCCCCTCCTGTGACCCCGAGGAGGGGACCTTTGAGTTGGGCCCTTTTTCTGTACCCACACGGCAAAAGGTACTTCTCTCGGAGGTGGCTCAGAAGCCCGGCAGGCGGGGGTGAGGGGTGGTTTAGGGAAAGAGCTTCCTACGGGTGACATTCACCCGAGATGGCGGCGGGCGGGAAGCGAGTTACCCAGCAGGCAGGGCCTCCGCCGGGGACTCACCGATGATGGGACCTTGGAGATGTCCTCCCAGGGGACCTGGGGGGGGCTCCTGCTGCCAAATTCTCCCGACCTCGCTGCAGATCTTAGCCCCACTGCTTCCAGTCGCGTGACACAGACCCCCGTCCCCGCTGCTCTGAGCCATGGCTCTGTCATGTGTGGAAGGGAGAGAGGAACACAGACGCCCCCGGTTTGGGGAGGCACTCGCAGAGGAGCGCGTGAGACATGGACCTGTCACGCAGCCGGCCCGGGGAGACGCGTGTGGCGTCGGAATCTGACCGTGATGTCCCTCACGCTGGAAGGAGGCGGCAGCGGAGGAGGAGGAGTGCCCGGAGAGCCAGCTGGAAGCTCCCTGTACTGGCAGGTTCAGGCCCCACCAGCCCCGGAGCCGGCACACCCGGGCACAGAGCCGGCCGTGACCCCGTCAGCAAACCGCGCGAGAGCCCGGCAGGCACCGTGAGCCTCGGAGCCTCAGGTCCGGGCATCACGGAGGACCCGGCTTGGGCCAATGAGCACGGTTCGCACGTTGCTCAGCGCCAACTCCAGAAAGCCTCGGCGTCCACGGCTCGCTCCGTCCAGACAGAACCGACGCCCTCCTCCTCCTCCTCCTCCTCCTCCTCCTCCTCCTGGACGCAGAGCCCCACGCAAGGGCGTCTCATGTTCCCCGCTCTCCCGCGCGTCACGACGCTGGCGGCTGGCGGCGCCCCCGCAGCCTGGGCCGCCCGGTCTAGGTGACGCGGCCCTGACCCTCGCCCCAGCCTGGAAAGCCACAGGGACGAGCCCGGGCCTGCTGCCACCTGCCTTTTAACCCCTACCCTCCACAGCAGACGCCCGGAACGACTCCGCTCTCCACCTGTGCGCTGGGGGGCTCTCTCCCCGCGTCTCTCGCCCGCCCTACGCCGCCGTCCCGGCTTTTATGCAAAGTGAACTCTGGAATCGCAGGCGGTCTGCCTCTTTGCAGGACCGACGTTTTAACGGCTTCATGGCTGTGTCCCTGGGATTCGGAAAGAGAAATTTTGTTTGTTTTTTGAGATTGGGTCACCCGGACTAGAGGACAGTCATCGTAGCTCACTGCAGCCTCAAGCTCTTGGGCTCAAGCGATCCTCCTGCCTCAGCCTCCCGAGGAGCTGGGGCCACAGGTGAGCACCGCACGTGCCCGGCTAATTTTTCTATTTTTAGTAGAGACGGGGGTCTCGCTCTTGCTCAGGCTGGTCTCGAACTCCTGAGCTCGAGCGATCCTCCCGCCTCGGCCTCCCAGAGTGCTGGGATCACAGGCGTGAGCCACCGCGCCCGGCCTCAGAACAAGAAATATGTACCATCTGTTTTTCGAGTGTACTTTTTTGGGAAAAGTATTTTTCCGATTATACAAGTTGTGCATGGGGGAGTTTGGGGAAATACCAGAACATGTCAGTAAAAGAAGAAAACAACAACTCCCTGTAATGCCAGACGCATAAATCTCATGTCAGCTCTTCCTCCAGCTCTGACCCCCGCATATACCTCCCTAGCGCTGTTTTCGTGCGTTTGGCTTCTGTTACAAAGTCGGAATCCGTGGGAAGGAAACCCAGCAAACCGTGGTCGGGGCACTGGTGGCCGGGCTGGGGTCCGGGACGGTGCCGGGCCAGCCGGGGCAGGTCTTGGAAAGGGCGGGGTTTGACGAGGGTTCTGAGCAGCCGGCAGGGTTTGGGCAACGGAGGGGGACAGGTGGCATTTCGGGGGGACTGGGTGGTGGCAGAAACAAGCAGATGGGAGGGGCAGAGCCTCGGAGCAGTTTTGAGGTGTGCCCATAAATTCCTTGGTGCTCATTCTAGCAAGAGGTGGAGCCCACACCTCCCCTGCCCTGCGTGGGCCCAGTGGCTGCCTCGGTGGATAAGCAAGGTGGGACTGATACTGCCCGACTCCGGGGCTGGGGTGGGACAGGCCACACCGCTTCTGCCGGGCCCTCTAGGGACCCTCTGGAGCCCTGAGGCCACCGCGTGGGGACCACAGGACAGAGGACGTCCGAGGAGCTCCCGGGGTCCCAGGCCCAGCTGTGGGGTCTCCCCGGCGTGGACACCAGGCGGGAGGGTGAAGGGTCTTCCCGAGGCCCCCAGCCCCGTGCCGTCTGACGGTGGCCGCAGGACGGGGTTCCTGGTGAGCACGGCCCCGCCGAGCCCAGCCACCCTCCAGACCCACAGGGAAAATGAACGACTGTCCCTGGTTCGCACGTGACCGGAATAGCGCCTTCCGGAACAGCACCTGCTTGGGCCTGGAAGCCAGCAGAGGTTGCCGTGGCAGCGCCCGGGGAGCCTGGCGGGGGGCGGGGCCCGGAGGGGTGTCAGAGGCCCCGACCTGCTGGATGGGACCCTGGCTGGGACCGGAACCCAAGCGCGAGCGCCCGGCCCTGCCCCTGCCCCTCACACGCCGGGACGCAGGTGAGACCGCGCACCTGGACGGGCCGTGTGCCCGTGAGTCGCTTGACGGCGTTCGGGGCGGAACTCGCCCTTCTCGGCCGGGAGGATCCAGCCCACGCGGCCGCGGACTGGCGGCATCGGGATGGCCAGGAACCGCGCTAGACGTGCAGCCCAGTCCCCGCGTCACCTGGCTCTGACCACAGCGAGCGGCGTCGGGTCGGTTCGCTGTTTCTCCCGGCCGGAGCGAGAAGCACCCTGTCCTCGCCGAGGGTCCGCCGGGCACGCTCTGGGTGAGCCATTCTGCGGGGACCCGGCGCGGCCCGACCGTCCTTCCCCTTCCGGAACCAGCGACCTCGGCACAGGCTGCTCGCGCTCCTGGGAGGACGGGGTCTGGCCTCGTCCAGCCCGTGAGCCACCCGAGGAGCAGGTGGCTCCTGTGACTCAGTTTACTAGGAACAGAAGGGGGACCGTCGTGCCCTCTGCAGGTCTGACGCCCCCTCCCACGGCGCGGCCCGAGCGCGGCTTCGCACGCGGATTCTCAGGCCCCTCCGCGCTGAAGTCTCGCGGGCCGGGCGGGAGAGCGGGCGGGCGGGGCACGGAGGGGTCACTTCGCGTTCGGCAGGAAACAGGCGGGCGTGCCCGGGCTTGGAGCAGAGACGGGCCGTTACCGACCAGGGCCGGCTGCCTCCCGCGCCCCGCCCTCCGTGAGCAGGGTGCCAGCGGTCGTCCCCTCCGCGCCCCACGCGGGGTGCCGGCGCGGAGGCTCCCGTGGCCCCCGGACGCTCAGGGCGTCTGACTCCCTCCCGCGGCAGCCCTGCCCGTCCCGGCGCCGTGAGCCGCGCCCTCCCGCGCCCAGGCTCCTCCACGCTGCCTGCCCGCCGGGGCCCTGTGCTGTCTACTTGTGCTGTCTGCCTGTGCTGTCTGCCTGTGCAGTGTCTACCTGTGCGCTCTCTACCTGTGCGCTCTCTACCTGTGCGCTCTCTACCTGTGCAGTCTGCCTGTGCTGTCTGCCTGTGCACTGTCTACCTGTGTGCTGTCTACCTGTGCGCTCTCTACCTGTGCACTGTCTGCCTGTGCTGTCTGCCTGTGCACTACCTGTGCACTACCTGTGCGCTCTCTACCTGTGTGCTGTCTGCCTGTGCTGTCTGCCTGTGCACTGTCTACCTGTGTGCTGTCTACCTGTGCGCTCTCTACCTGTGTGCTGTCTGCCTGTGCTGTCTGCCTGTGCACTGTCTACCTGTGTGCTGTCTACCTGTGCGCTCTCTACCTGTGCACTGTCTGCCTGTGCTGTCTGCCT
>VSMD01001140.1:0-47150 GCA_008750895.1 Mirza zaza
TAGTCTCCTCTGTTGGATCTGCCCCACAGTCTCTCCTTGGCCATCTTTTCTTCTCCATGGACATTCTTCTTAATCTAGGATGGTGATCATACCAGCCCCATGGTTTAAATACTTTCCACATGCCAGAGTCACCCAGATTTCTATACCCAGCTCTCATTTCCTCCCTACACTCGGGATTTGTAGGTCCCACTGCCTCGTCACCATGTCCCTGGATGACTAGATATACTGCCATTTTGCCACACCCAGAATATGATGCTGGCTCCACCCCATCTCCACTGCTGCCTCAGTCTTCCATTTCGATGAACAGCACCCCCATCCATCCAACCACTTGGGCCAAAGTCCCCTGTCATCCTTGATCCCTCCTTCCCCTCACTCTGGAGCATTCTGACCTAAAACATTATCCCAAAATCAACCACTCCTCACGAACTCCACTGCTATAATCCCAATCCAAGCCACTATCATTGTTTCTCTACACAACTGTATGAGCCTTATTGTTAGTCCATACAAGAGCCAGAGTGATCTTACATAAAGGCATAAATAAGATTAGTTCACACCTCTGATTAAAGCCCTTCAGTGGCTTCCCATTACAGTTAAAAATCAATTCCAATCCATTTTCCCAGCTCTGTGACATGGCTCCTACCTACCTCTCCAACCTCATCTTCTATCTCTGTTCATTTTGCTTCAGCTAGCCTGGCTCCCTGTCCCTAGGACATGTCGACACCTTTGTACTTACTATCATCTCTGCCTGCAACACTCTCCCCACCCTAGGCAGCTGCACACTAGTCTCCCCACCGTCTATGCGCTGGCTGGACTGTCGCCTCCTCAGAAGGCATTACCTTACACACTGGCTGGAATAGCCCCCACACGTACCCATCACTCACTCTCTATCCCATTCTCTTTCATTTTCTTCAAAGTACTTTGAAGTATTACTTCAAATTGTTTTTTACATGTAATTATTTGTCTCCCAACATTAGAGCGTAAGTTCCACGAAAACAGGAACTTTGCCTGTCTTGTTCAACCCAGTACCTAGAGCACTGTCTAGCACATTGAAGACACAATAAATATTTGTTGAATTAACAAATCAGTGAATAATTCATAAACAGTCCCACAGATAGATTAAAATGCTAACCCAGATCACTATTTCCTGCTTTGGAATAATCTCCCAGATAACTAAAGTTCCTCACTTTCTTTCTCTGGTTATGTTTAGGACCAGGGCAGAAACCTCTTGCTAGGCTGAGTGAAGAGCCTTATTTATGACTGGCAGAAAGAAGACAGATTACGTGACCTCTGAAAGGTTTTTCTCCAGGCACAACATTTAGCATGAACTAGCCTTTGGCAGACTAAAGCACTCTAAACAGACTGGCCCTCAAGCCACTTTTTAAATACCTCTATTTTTAACACTACACCTAGCCAAAGCCAACTGAGTGTTGTTATAATATTTATGCTAGTATCATCACAGTAGCAGTCACCAAATATTTTGAAACAAGTTAATGATCAAAAAAGATAATTTTACATCTGCAACCTCAACTTTTAGACACAACCTTCATTACCACCCTTCTAAGGTTAAATACAAAGTGAACATGCAAACATAACAGGAGAAAAATGCAGATGGGAAAACAGAAGGCAGGAAAAAAGAATATAAATGTGATGTACAAAATGCTGCCAAAGATGTTACCTAATTCCAGAAGTCTGGAAGGCTATCTGAAAACTAGACCCATTACTAAATGAAAAAGCCCGAATTTTGGGGTGACTCTCAGCTAAAAGACATAGCTTCTTCTTACCTAGGTCACTTAGATCTAGTGATCATCTTCCACAGTGATCTTTGACAACAGATACAGCCCTCCCCAATCAATTCAATTATATCTTGAGAAATAAAAAGAAAATATTGCTTTTATATATTTTAGCTTTGAAATAAGTCTACCCTATATTTCCATGCACCTAAACATGTTTCACAAAAATTCCAGCTCAAATGAAAATCTGTCCATTAACTGCAAAAGAGGATAAATTTGACAACATTTACATATTATTTCAAAGACTTACTCTGCACCCTCCACATTAAAGCTGTGTGCTACCTATTTAGGACCCGAACATCATCTTACATGAAAAAGCAGTTTACACCAGACAGGAATCATGGGCTAGTTAGGCATAAACCATAAAATGACCGCTCATATCAGAATTGCCAGTAACAGAATTCTTATTAGTCTATACTATATTATCAAAATTTTTTGCATCACTGGAAACCACTTCTTCCAAAATAATCCTAGCCAAACAGTGATCAAAGAAGACATTAATGTGGAAGATCCATGCAAAAGAGCAGACAGCCTTTCCATCAGCTTCTAAGTATGGCATGTGCAAGTCCTTTCTGGCCAGAACGAGTAAGCTCAGAAGCAGGTATGAGAAGGTCAGCTTTGGCATGCCTACTTTGTGCAAAGAACCTATCAGAATAATGTATGAGGCAGTTTAATCTTTATAGTAAACATATAATAAAATTTTGATTTAATTATAAAATGGCCTGATTAAGTTTGTAAAATAAAACATTTTACTTTTATCACCTCTTCAAATACTGCCTAAGCCAGAAGCTGTATACAAGAATTCCATCTTACACCAAAAATCCAAGGTATTTCCCTGAATGGAACCCACTGGACCTTAGGTGAACAATGTCATGTGAGTCCTTCATGTACAAAGGTGATATTACCTGAGGCTATTTAAGGACTCAGTTACTGATCTCATCCCAAGCAAATTTTACACAAGACCCACTTATACGCTAAGCAGTCCTACACCTTGTTCTCTTATTCCAGTTCCAAAATTAAAATCAGTGAAGTGTCTCTGGACATGTTTACACAGCACACATTATTCCGGAAGGCAAACTCAAGATGCTCAGAGAAGGCCACGAGAGCTATATTCCTACACTGCTTCACACAAATAAAAGTTTTCAGAATACTGTTTCTTTAAGATAGTAATAAGCTCATCCCAAATTAAAAGCAGACATTAAAATACAATATGAAAGTAAGTCAAAAGTGAAAGGCAACTATAATAAAAAATAAAACCATGAATAAAAGCATAAAAGACTTCAAAATTATGGTAAGCTTAGGGGAAAAAAACAAGATTATGCTCAAATTTGGCATTTATTTAAAAATATTTAAGGAAAATTTTAACTATAATTCAAAATACATAAGCCACAAAAAACCCTGAAAATCTGATATAGTAGACAAAATTAAAAATACTTCTGTATGACTTCTGTATAACAAAACAAAAACCACCTATAGGCAAAGACAAATTGAGAAAAATATTTGTCTTGCACAATTTCTTCACTATAGAAAGAGTTCTTTGAAATCAAGAAAAAAAAAGACTAACAAATAGAAAAATGAGCAAAGGACTTTAACAGGTAGTCTGCAGAAAAAGAAATGCAAACATGAAAGTATGTTCTGCTTTACTTATAGTAAGAAAAATGCAAATTAAAACAATTCTGAGTAAGTAATTTTTACCTGCTGCATTGGTGAAAATCCAAAAGTATAATAACATACTGTACAAACAAGGCCACAAAGAACAGGTACTTTCAAACTTTGCTGGTGAATATGCAAAATAGCAGAATCCACTATGAAGGGCAATTTGGTAATATTAATCAAAATTACAACCACATGTACTGTTGACCCAGTTTTCCCACTTCTGGGAATTTACTCTCCAGATATACCTGCAACACGCCCCAAATTATCCACATACAAGGTTATTCACTGTGGCACTGCCTGTAATAGCAAAAGACTAGAAGTAATTCAACTAGCCAGTTACCAGGGATGGGTTAAATAAGTTATACTACATCTGCACGATGGAACTACTGTAAGAAATAAAAATAAGGACAGATATTGTGCTTGCTTGTATCTATATGTAAAAAAAAAAAAAAAATACCACAAGGAATCACAAGAAACTAATAAAAATGGTAATTTGATGGGATGGGAATAGACAGATAGGTGGGTACAAAACTTCTCAATGTATACTTCTCATATCATTTTGACGTCTGAACCACATAAATATACTAATTAGTCTTCAAAACTGAATTAGTAAAATTAATATGGCATTAAATGGCCTCATTCTGTGTATAGAAATAATACCACTCAATTAATAGTTAAGAAGTTCTGCCATTAATGTCAGAAATATTGCAATTAATATACTCAACCCCTCCACATGCAGGAGAAACTAGCTATGGACATTCCAGCATTTCCTATTGGCACTTCCCTCCCCTGGCCACAGTAAGCTGGGTGTTCCAGGCCCATCTATACAGCTTCACTGAGCCTTCCTGCGTAAGCTGCCAGTGAGGGTATAAATGATCAGTGATGACTCAATGCTCCCACTGCCACACAAATACAGGACACAAAAAGGTAATAAATGCCAATCCATGGACCAATAAACAAACTATCTGCTTTCTTTCCTAAGCAGTGCTGAAACTGGAGACTTAGTAACAATGATCCTAGTCAAGGCTAGTTTTTCTGAAATTCAGTTTGGCCTCAGAACCTTGGAAAGATAAATATCTATCCCCTGCCCTAGCCAGATGAGTGAGTCAATCAACCTTCTATGTGTAGACACAACTACGCATAAGAAACGCCAGGCATATTTCTTGCCACAACTTTCTTCTTGAATGTCAGAGATCCAAATATAACAGAAGACATGCAAAAGTGCTAAGAGTATAGATTATGAAAATGTAAGGTATTACTTAAATGATCTGGTAATGTAACAGGGTGTTTTCCCATAGGGAATCACAAAAATTTTATATTAATGTATTTTAGTTGAAAAATATACTTTGTAAGATTTCCTGGGATATCACCATGATAAGTTCCAAATAATATAGAAAAATGAGCAAAGTGTATATATCAAAACCAAGGGAGGCAAATTTTCTAGACATGTATAAAGAAATACCCCAATTTTAAACAAACAACTAGAATTTAGAGCGTAAGTGAAAATATGAAATATAGAATTTAAAGCCTCTTTGCCAGTGTAGTTGTAAAAATACATTGTAACTGATCATAAAATCTCTATAATGTTTTCCCACATGCTCAGGACTAACAGGAAACAATCGAAGTTGGAATAGCTCTTGGAAGTTGCCCAACTAACTGCCCACGCAAGGAGAAATCCCTTTTTCAAAATGCATGTAATGAAGAGCAACTTCCACAACATCAAAACCCAGCTTCAAATTTCTACAGACAAGGAGCTAACTATCTCTTACAGTGGCATCAGCACCTCTGACTCTTGGACAGTTAGTTCCCATTCTAAGAACCTTGACATCTCTCCCTGCCAAGCCAAACTGCCCTAGGGAAATGGATAGACTTTGTCGCTAAAGGAAAAAAAGCAACTTGCCTTGTAAAACCATTCTGTATAAGTTCTCTTTGAAGTTTCTGATCTTGAGCAGCATATTCAGAAAGTTCAGATTCCACAGCCGGAGGGAGAATGTTTGGAATAAATTTAGAAAATAAAGTTGGAGCCATCTGAACCCACTCTGTGAGGGAACGAAAAGATTCATTAAGAAAATCATACAGAAAAATTAAATGAAATGCAAAAGGGAAAGTTTTCTTTTGTTCAGAGAATAAAAATATATTAAACTGGGAAATTTAAAATGGGAAAAAATTAATGCAATCTCATTCTGGTAAAGAACATAACAAAGAAGTTAAATTTCCTTTCTAAAAATAATTTATAGTATGAAGAAAGCAGATACTTTTATATTTTACTGATTTAACAGAATTTAATAAAAATCCCCAGGAAATTTCTTAATTAATCTTATAGAAAATTCTAAATATGTAGGAAAACATGTATGAGATTACTAAAGAATTCTGGATGGGAGGGGACTTGAAAGGAAGGGACTCATTAGAAATACCAGCCCTATTAGCCATTAATTATTAGGTTATTAAGTATAGAGTGTCCAATTTCCTTAAATACTAACTTTGACACAGTTGATTTCTCTGACATTTCACTTTCACACTTCTTGGTTTGTTTGTTTTTCTCATTATTGTGAAGGTACATCCTCATTCTTTCACATGCATGTTTTGGCTTATGATTATCTTTCAAAAATATTTTTTACAGCAATTTTTGTGAAACCATGGGTAAGTCAAAAGGTAAATATGAGTTACATCGTGGAACCAATGCAGCACAGACAGCTTGAAATATCAATGAGATGTTTGGGAAGGATATGGCTAATGAATGCACAGTACATCAATGGTTTGAGAAGTTCCATTCTGGTGATTTTAATCTTGAAAATGAGCCATGCAGGTGACCTGAGATCAAGGTGGATAAATGATGAGCTGAAAGCTGTAGTAGAAGTGAAACCATCTCAACCTACACATGAATTAGCAGCAAGGTTTGACATTACTATTCCAACAATATTAGACTATTTGAAACAAATCAGCAAGGTAAAGAAACTGGAGAAATGGGTTCTGCACGAATTAAACAAGTGTCAGAAGAGCAATCGTCTGTAAGCTTGCCTTTCTTTGCTGTCACGACACAAAGGCAAACTATTTCTATGCCACACTGTGACATGTGGTGAAAAATGGATTCTTTTTGACCGCTGCAAGCATTCAGCACAATGGTTGGATATAGATGAAGCGCCGAAACACAGTCCAAAACTAAATATTCATCAGCAAAAACTACCAGTGTCTGTTTGGTGGTCCAGAGCTCATATCAACTACTACAGCTTCATGAAACCTGGTCAATCAACCACAGCTGATGTCTACTGCAACCAATTGTATGAAATGATGAGGATGCTTGTGATTAAGCAGCCGAGAGTGGTCAATAGAGACAGGCCAATCCTCTTGCAATACCACATGTTGCAAAAAACAATGTTGTTCAAACCACAGAAACTGGACTTGGAAACGGTCATCCACCGTATTCACCAGACCTTGCACCAACTGACTACCACTTCCTTCCAGGCTTTGGACCACTTCTTACAAGGAAAAATATTCATTTCTCAACAGGCTGTGGAAAACGCCTTTCACAGTTTCATCACCACTTGCTCTCCAGAGCTGCTTCGATGCTGGCATAAGCAAGCAACCATTAAGATGGCAAAACTGTGTTGATAGTTTAGGTACATACTTTGATTAATTGTACTGCTTCTTGTTTGAGATATAACAAACTAACTTATGATTAGAAATCAGACATTTCCTATTTAATGACCTAATAAAACAATATACTGGCCCCAGAATAGAATAGTACAGGAAATAGTAAGTAAACATACTGGAGAAAAAAGAGGCAACACAAAAAAAGGGTGGGGGTAGGGACTGAACATCTAATAAGTGAGCTGGAGGTAACTGGTAACTTTGAAAATAAATATTTTTTTTGACCCATGCTAAATTAGAACAAATTAAATATATATAAATAGAATTAAGTGGTTATCAAATTATTAAGAAAAGATCAAGAGACTAATCTATAGAAAATAAAAAGGCAAAAAGAAATCACAGGGAAATATGTGCACCAGACATGACAAAGATGAATTAGTATCTTTATTATAAATAATTTGCACATATCTGGCCGGGCGCGGTGGCTCAAGCCTGTAATCCTAGCTCTCTGGGAGGCCGAGGTGGGCGGATTGTTTGAGCTCAGGAGTTCGAGACCAGCCTGAGCAAGAGCGAGACCCCATCTCTTAATTGGCCAACTAATATATATATAGAAAAAATTAGCCGGGCATGGTGGCACATGCCTGTAGTCCCAGCTACTTGGGAGGCTGAGTTAGAAGGATCGCTTGAGCCCAGGAGTTTGAGGTTGCTGTGAGCTAGGCTGATGCCATGGCACTCACTCTAGACTGGGCAATAAAGTGAGACTCTGTCTCAAAAAAAAATTTGCACATATCAGTAAGACCAAATAAATGAGTAAAGATAGGACCAGATTATTCACAAGAAAAAATAAAGAGAATATTCAAAAATTGTTAATATTCAAAAAATTCAAGTTAAAATAAATATACTCTCTTCCCTCGACTCAATGAACATTAAATATAAATAATACCCACCTGCATCAAGAGTATGATGAAACCAGTATTCTCCTTCCTTGGTGGTCCTCAATTAACAGTTATCCCTTCTGAATTGTTTTGATCTAGCAATCTAGCCCTTTCAAATGTTCCCTTTTGGAAAACATTTTATATATATAAACATTTATATATATATATATGTACACACACACACATGCGTGTATATACATACATATACACGCCATAAAAATGTCAATGCTCTTTAATCCAGTAAGCCTATTTTTAAAACTATAAACTGAGTAAATAATGCTAAACCAGAAAAAGCCTCATTTGATGCTGTGGCATGCTGTGTCAATGGTCAAGTAAAAAAAGTGTAAGTAAAATATGTCTAACAGGAGAATAGGTTAAGTTAAAAATGGCAAATAAGTACTGCAAATAATACAAGGGCCAAACCATTCACCTTGCACAAACTCATGGCAAAACATTTTCAATAGTGTCTATCCTTCTAGCTCAGCTCAAATATAGACAGCTAGAAGTGTCTATCCTTCTAGCTCAGCTTTAGAAAGGTCTGAATAACATGCTCCCAGGAATCACTAACCAGTCAGAACTGGCAGAAGGCAAACCTATCTGATATTTTATATAACTCCAGGTGATTATTAAAATAAAGATGAAGAAACAAAGAAAGTGTGTGTATTAAATGAAAAAAGGTAGAATAGGATTGCTGAAACTATTTCTAAAATGAGCTTCTAAAGACCAGACAGAAACACAACAAAAATGATAAGCCATCAGAATCTCTAAGAATTAGAGCCCAGGACTCTACAGCTTGAAAAACTCTTAGATGATTCAGATGCAGTCATATAAAGATCAGCACTTGAGAACCACTGCAACGGAAGAAACTTTTACATTCAAAATTCAACTTTTAAAATATTTTAACCTTAATCTACCAGGTGAATAAAATTGCTTTAATAAACCAGGAACATAACAGGCACTGGCAAGACATGTAAATGTCAAAATTTGTTTAAAAGTATCTCAGAAAATGCCCAGGGCAGCAAAAGGTTAGTCAGTGATAAAATTCACCTTTTCAAAAGGACAATTCTCAAACATAGAATTTTCCTCACAAGTAGTATAAATCCTATTACAAGAGCTTAAACCTGGATAAAATAGCTTTAGATAAACATGTATCTACAATTTCTGCTACCTTTCGTGATTAGCTTTATTCTGTAATTTTGTTACTCATGATAAAACTAGAGCTGATAAAGCTGCCTACTTGGGAGGTAGAATTTGTCATACTACACTTGGATGCCTTCTAACATAAACGAAAAAAAATCATGAGCCATTTTATCACACTGTAGTAAAATAAATTTCAAAATTCTGAGAAACTAGAAAAAGAAACATATCAGCTTATTGGACACATGTGATAAAATATTTGTGTTATGTTATACAAATAATTACTTTATACAAGTAATTTCTGTTAAAAATTATAAAGAATAGAGCTCAAGACCTACATAAAAAGTTAGGTAACAGTAAATGTGAATACTCCAGAAGTCACTAATCATTTAAAGTAGCCTAAGAAGGTGTTTCTAAAATCACAGTCCATGCTGCTGGTACCAGTTTTTACCTGGTTTCCATTTTAGCTAAATTCTGATATGTCTTTTAAATTAATTAGGCAAACGAGCATCAATAAATTAAAATACTATAAAATAACCATTAAACTCAAATTGATAGTAACAGCAGTTAACGTTTGCATGCTTATTATGTTATTAGGTACTGTGTTAAGCTCTTCACATGTTTTATTTCATTTAAGCCTCATACAACAAAAGAATTTCATGAAAAGGTAATTAGTGTCTAAAAAGCATCCTTGTTATGGGTTGTAGAATAATGTTCTACCCTGACAATTTATATAATCTCTCTCCCATAGATATTTTATAATTGGCTAGACAAGTCTGAGATTCTAGCTTACAAACAGGAAGACATATATAAAAGCACCTTGAGATTACTTTAAATCCACAGTGTTGTTATTCTAAAATACATACACTAAAATAATTTATAAACCATGCCTTTGAATATAGTGATCTTTGGCTTTTGACTCTGTTTTTCTGATTATATCTCTCCCCAAAACATCCTTATGAAATGACTATAACTTTACCAACACTTCTATATTCCATGCAAGAAACATAATAGGCCCAAGAAGATGGAGTTGTGAATGTGAATGTGCATATTTGCTGCATGGGATTGAAAGTGAAGGAGAAACACTCTAATAATAAAGACAGAGATTCAGACCAAACATGAGATTCAATTTTATCCAATGTTTATCCTACAAATTATTTCTTGTATTTCCCTCACAGGTCCTACAAAAACCAAACTGATTGGTTTTCACAAGTAGAGAAAGAGTTCCAAGTGAGTTCTGAGTTTACATTTCACAATGATGAATATCTACTCAATTTGTTCTAGCAAATCCAAATACCATTAGGCCTCACAAAACACACATAGAACCACTTCCCTCTTGGGAAAGGCTACAACATAAACAAACAGGTCCAATTCCAACAGAAGTAATGAACATTTACCTGGTCTGAGAGTATACAGGCCTTTCACAATATTTGCCATAGTTGAAGGTGTGACCTGAAATGGTGTTGACTGGGCTTCTAGAAGTAAAGCTGAAAAAAAAAAGAAAGTGGGTTAAAAAGAATGTAAACTTAATCTGATTGTCAAGGTTTCTCTATTACTATTTCACCCAGAGACTGAAGGGTAAACAAGTGTAAGAAAGAACAGCCCAAGGGGACAAATCAAGAGTTTATATACTAAGGAAATTAAAAAAAAAAAAAAATCCAGTATAGCAGAGCTCAATCTAACAGCTAAATACATGAAGGTCTGCTAGAACACTAAGTGAAATGAATCAGTTCATGGAGGTTCTGAGAAGTAGTTAAGTAAAGCTATCTAAAAGCAATAGTATTCATGGTACTTAGTAAGTGAACTGAAAGTGCTTCCATTACATTTGGGGAATAAAATATCATAAAATAACCCCCCCCCGAATCATTTCTCCTTCCCTAAGTCATCATATTTGAGGCTCTTTGCATTTTTTGAAAGACACATACTAGTAGTTTTAGTAACTGTGATCAGAGATGGAAACTCACTTTTCCAAATGCTACAGCTGCATCTACTTTTTTCTTATGAAAGCTAAGGGCTAGAGATAATGATGGCCCATCTTTCTTATTTTCATGACTTTGGTAACCACATGATCCTGACTCTAAACATGACAATAGAGTCAGATTTCTTTTGAATTGTCATACTGCCACATAAACACTTTATTTAAAAAATTTTTAAGTGATTAGGAGTAATTGCTCTAGATAACATTACTAAGAGATACAATCAAATTCCATTATTTAGTGGATACAACAGATACCACTAACTAACCTAAAATAGCTCATTTTTATCTCTCAAAGACCTGCAGTTTACTAACAACAAAAAACCCGGCATGATTTTACACTAAGCCAGGCTTGCAAAATCATATAAACTTATTTTCCTTTGTCCCTGCCTTCCTAAAAGTGGAAATGTCATTTTACTAGGCCAAGGAGAATTTTATAGTTTCAAACATACAATGTTTCATTTGAATTTATATGATGAAGGTCATCAAAGGTGTACTATTCAAGTTTGTCCTTTCAATTTTATCATCTGTTGATAGTTACAATCTTGAATGGCATGGATAAATTTTAAACAAGAAAAATGTTAAGTATTTCAGAAAATCTTTTGCTTTAAAATGCAATGTTTAATTATTGAAATTCTAAATGTTAGGTTCTGAGAGTCTCTTCTACTAAAGGTTCTAATTTCAGTCTGTACCCAAAATCCAAGTGCTCTCCGTATATCCATCTTCCTACTTTTTCACCATTTTGGGGACTTTAATTAGCCTTTTTCCCACTAACTCTTCATATTCAACCACATACTCCTTATGTGGTCAAGTATATACATTTACAAACAACCCCTATCATAACTATAATCACCTATGTCAAATTTGATAGCTATGAAGAAATGATAAATTAAATATGCTACAAAGATATAAATAAAAATGTATATAATTTGAAATGAATTGAAAATAAATTACATTCAATAACAAAAGATTATTGGAGTTGAGAAAGTGTTATAACATTTCACTAAAATCCTCTCCACCTAAACTCCTTTCAGGAATTTAAAAGATTTTCTAGATAATCTCCCCTTTTAAGGAAAAAGAAATAGGAATTTGAAGGAGAGGTAACTTGACAGAGGAAAGAGTATTTAGCAGGTGCCAGGTACTTTACATACATTTAATTCTTACGTGATTTAATTTAGAATTGAATTTCTCACAAACTTTATCATCATCTACCTTATTTTTATAAAACAAATAAAGAAACTGAGGCTAAAAACAAAACAAAACAAAACCACTGAGTAAGTCATCCAAAGTCACAGAGCTTTCCTATGATGAGGGTTCGAGAAGTAATAAAAATAGAAGAAAAATACAAAGTCACAGAGCTAGCTGGTGGCAGAAGAAAACTTGTGTTTTACTCTAAATTCTGTACTCTTCCTACTTTACCATACCACCACTGAAATGCTGTTTTTATATGCAACTAGTATATGTTACCCTTATAACAGTTTTCTTCTAAAAATCATATATATTAAAGAAACAAGCATCCTCTAACAACCCCACTGATTATAAATGTCGAACCATACAGTTTAAAAACTAGTATTCTAGTTTTTTAGATAACTAGATAACTTCTAATCTTAATCGCTTTCTTCACAGATGATAACATTCAAATCTAGACAGTTAACGTTAAGGAAGTGCCTTGCTAAAAGTCACATACTTTTTATACCTGAATTGAGACCAGAACCAAGCTTCTCTGTTCATTCAAGTATTCTTCTGTGCTACAGGCTTGCTCAGGGGCTTCTCTCTCCTTTACTAGTTTGGGAAGCAATTCTCAAAATCATAATTAAAACTAACTCTTGACTTCAAAAAATTTTAAACTACAAGGCGGAATTTCCTAAGGAAATTTATTAAAATGTAATCATTAAAAACTCTCTATGCAAACTGAACTATAAATCTTATACTACAAAATCCAACATATTACATTTTTTTAGGAAATTTCTACCATTAGCTGACCACATGGCTACATATTTATTCTGTCACATTGGTTCAGAATCACCAACACAACAATACTACGTAGATACCTTGATCCATGTAGATCCTAGTAGTTCTGCTGTTTTCAGAGTTTAATTCAAACTAAAAATTAATTTCAAAGGAAAACAATTTTACTACTGGCCAAAAACAGAAGCCATTTTATTTTATAAGCAAATATATATATAAATGATTATACCATGGAGGTGATAGAAAACAACCTTTACCTCCAGTAAGAAGTCACTGTCTTCATTCATGAAACATACTATTAATGAATAATATGGGGCATTTAAGTATTAATTCTTTATTAGCAGAGAGGGTGTTCACTTGGCCTTGTTATTTGGTTTTAAGATATGGCCCTCAAATTTTTTTTAATCCCCCATTGAAAAGAGGGATCCACATCTTCTCTCTTAGAATCTGGGCTCTGTGACTACTTCCCCAGTAAAATACAGCAAAAGTGACACTGTGCCAGTTTTTGACCCCAGGACTTAGGAAACTGGCAGCTTCCATTTCCTATATCTTTTGATAATCACTCTTGGAGCAAACAGGAGAGAAACCAAAGCTAGCACCACTTAGCAGCCATGTGAATGAGCCACAAGGAAAGCCCAAGCCTCCCAGTGAGCCACGTCAGCCAGTGCTGAGCAGAGCAGAGCAGCGCAGAGCTAAGCTCCCCCACCAAACCCTCCCTAAATCGCAAAGCAAAATAAAAGACTATTGTTTTAAGCACTATGTTTTTGGATGATTTTGTTATCCAGCAATAATAAATGGAACATTAGCATTTCCAAGTGTATCTAAAGCCACAAGAAGGAATTACTGATCAGATTTTAGAAAGTCACAGGAATTGAGTGCAGTTATTTGTTTTGTTGGATAGGAAAATATATAACCAGAGACAAGACATCAATCCTTAATAGCTGTGTTATTATTCATTTTAATCTCTATTTCAGTTTCTCCATCTATAAAATGGAGGTGATGACTATATCTACCCTCTAGGGTAGTGAGAATTAAGTTAATATTTGTAAAGTGTACGGAACAGGTCCTACCACATATAAACTGTGTGTGTGTTTAAAAACCTTTTGATGATCATCTACACAGCATAGTTAAATGTCTATAGAGCCCCTTGTTCTGAAGCCCAACCCAACGAGACTAGCAGTCACTTTTCATACCCTGTACTCTTAAGTATAATGCCTGGTAATTGCTCAGTAAGTATGTGATAAACTCAGTTTTATCCAATTTACAAAATAAGTTTACTTGAAAAAGAAAAGGTATATTCACCTTTAAGTGTAATTTTTATTGAAAGCCAGACTATATAATAAACAAAGGGAAGAAGTAATCTGTTTATATTTTCTCTCACCAGATCTGGGCCACTACATTCTTTTGAATATTCTTTTTGCAAATGCCCAATAAATTGATTTCCAAATTACTGGTAAATATAAAAACATATTTACAAAATAAATGGGCTTTTCTACCACATGGTAACATTTCCAGATAGAATTTTAACAAGGAAGACTTCAAAATGTTCTTCTCTATTTTGCAACAAAAGCAAAAAGAAAACATCAACATTAGAGGAAATACTTAAGTGGTTACAATTAATAGCTGGAATATCTCATGAGATAATGTTTAAAGATGTTTTAAACATCTCTCCAGCCTTAAAAAAAGAAATTCATGTCATACTCCTAAGATTCTAGGCCTCTATTCTGATTCTAGAATCTCTTGGAAACATAATGAAAACACATATTATCTTAACTACACTAGTATCTGAAAACCCTGCCTTTCTAAAATAAACTGGGCCAATGTTTAACAATTCCTTCTCTTAATTTAAAATGAAAAAATAGTTTGTGGTCAAGCTTAAAACAATTCTTTTGTAAATTCTGGTAAAACTTCATTATGATAGAAACTATGATTAATAGTAGAGCAAAAATGCATACTGCACATCTGAATATGTACCAAATTCTAAAAAATGATTTGATATATATTGCACAAAATGAGCTTTTAAAGGACACTGAAACATTAGGTTGTAGAGACTTCTTAAACCCTATCTGGAAAAGTATATTCTTTTAGGAAAGGTAGGATGAAATGCCACCTACTGTGAAGGGGGAGAGGACCTGAGAATGGGGAGGAGAAACTGAGCTTGGTACTTTGATCTGCTTATTAATAAGCTATGCAGCCATGTTGTACAAATCCTAACTCACAGAAGAGGAAATGCAGGGCCACAAGAGGCAAAAAAAGCTTGCTTAAAATACATAGTTAGTAAATGACAGAGTCAGAACAGAGAAGGATTTCTGCACTAGAGAGTAAAAATTAGAGAGGATTTTGTACTACCATTTCAAAGACACAACACTGCATTCCTTCTAGAGTTATTGGTAATAAAGTTAGGAGTGAATTTCCTAATAATATATCCCCCATTGTCAGGGAGGAAAAAAAAGACAACAAGCATCAGGCCAGACAAAAAAGCATGTCCCGTGGCCTGGCTAAGCTGCTCCTAGCTCACTGGGTGACCTTCAAGTCACATTTTCAATTCCTCAGTGTCTCTCCCTACAGAATAGGGTGGGATTCAACACTTTCTGCTATCTGGTTCAGAAGATGCCAACATTGGGGTTTATATGACAGTGTTCACAGACTTAAAAAAAAAAAAAAAAAAAAGAAAAACAAAAAATAACTGATAGTATTAGCTCACCCCTCTAAGTTGAATCATTACTTACGCATTAGGCTGTAAATGTGCTTTTCTGCAACATGTTCCGTAAACAGCTTTATAAGGTCATCTTTTAAGTCTCTGTTAAGCTTGGTTTCGATGTAAAACTTATTCTGAAAAAGAAAATAAATTCTTTTTCATGTATCAATTGGGGAAATGATTAGTCTAATGAACTGAAGCACTAAATATTATTAAATATTATTTTAGGAAATTATAAATAAAAGCATCAATTAAAACAAAAAAACCAACATCAAACAACAAAAACCCTGCTACTATTAGTTACATGTCTTTCTGGCATGGGGTTGAAAGCATAAAAAGATAAAATGCTAGGAACCACACATCTCCAAAAGAACAATGGAGATACCCAACATTAACTAGACAAATGTACATACATTATGGAAGCATACTGTATGGCATGCCCTTTAATAATACATCATCATCTAATGAAAGGTACACCACTTATCAATGATCTGGCTGAAAGCAGGCAGTGAGCACATACTGGCTCGACTCCCCAATATACATTCAACTTCAATGATTAGTTTAATGTTTACGGCATTCCCTAGGAACCACCTTTGTTTGGTTCAGAGGTAGACACTCAAAGGCAGCCCACTCAGACTTAGAGAAACCTTGGAATGAGGGAAGAGTTTCTTACAGTCATCTTATAACCATGAAGAAAACAAGATAAAACAGATGTGTGGACAGCAAAGAGACATAAAGAACCTGAATTCTTGCTAACACTGTTGAACTATGAATTCAACCAACACTGGAGATAGCCTTATTTCTGAGGTTCTACAGAAGATACTTTTCCTTACTTACTAAAACCACTTTGAATCATGTTTTCTGTTTCTTGCAGCTGAAAGTACCAACTAGAATGAGTGTCAAGTCAAAAAGATCGAATTTGTTCCTATAAAGTGTGAATTTGATGTATAAGAGCGGAAAACACAAAAAGGAATATTAACAGGTTGCTCACTGATTGTCTCTTAATTCCTAAGTTTTTTTTCTCTGTTTAAAAAATTATAAAAATAAGATATAGAAGGTTATAAAATAAAAAGCATGCAGCAAAAGGATATGCAATAAAAAGAAGTCTCCCAACACAGACCCTCTGTCCCATTCCCAAAGGTCCATTCTACATTGGGAAAACTTTCGTATATTCTTTCTACATTGTTCCTTGCATATATGTGAATGTGCTTTTTTATTCCCTTAACAAAAAAAACTCATTCACTAATTAGGAAATATTACACACTGCTTTGTACCTCATTTTTTCACCTACTGTGAAGTCTTGGAATATTTTTCTCTAAAAGAACAAACGTTATTATTTTTAACTGCATATTTTTCTACTGTGTCTTCCATGAATTATTTAAATAATAATCCCCTACTGATGATAATACAGATTTCCCCAATGTTTTGCCATTAAAAATAATACTGCATAATTCTTCCATATATATTTGCATATATTTATAAGTATATTTGTATGATAAATTCCTAGAGGTACAACTCCTGAGGTAAAGTTCGCACATTTTTAACTCTGAACAATATTGCCAGATAGCCTTCCAAAGGGGACTTATATTTCTACCAAAAGTGTGAAGAGCTTGTTTACCCATAGATTCACCAGAACTGAATATTATCAAACCTTTTCAATTTTACTAATCAAAAGAGGTTTAAAAAAAAGTTAATTTGCATTTCTTTAACTATGATGTTGGGTATGTTTTCATGTTTATATGCCACTCATTTCTTTTTCTGTGATCTATTCATATCCTTTGTCCATTTTTCACAGAAAAATAGGATTGTTGGTCTTTTTTTTAATTAATTCATGAAAACTTATTATCAAGGAAAGCAAACCTGTGTCTTATGTTTTTCAAATTTATTGCAGTTTTTTCCCACCTACTTCTACATTATAGTATTTTGCTACACAAAGGCTTTTAAATTTTATATTGTCATAGTCATTCTTTCATGACTTCTAATTTTGCGTCTCATTTAGAAAGGCCTTTTTTCACTCCAAGACTATGTATGCTTTCTTCTAGTCCTCTTCACATGTCATTTTCCAAAACTTACACCATTTAGAATTTGTTATAAAGAATAAGGTAATGATCAGACTCCCCCACCCTCAACTGTAAAATGACTACCAGTTGTCCTAACACAAGGTATGGAATAATCTATTCCTTCCTTATTGATTTGAAATATCACCTTTTTTATTAAACTCCCTACATTAACTTCAGTCTACTTCCAGGCTCTGTTTCTTGATCTGTCTATCTCTGCACCAATGACAAATACTTTTAATTACAGTAGCCTTCTTCATTTTAGTATCAAGTATGGCCTATCACCTCTCCTTTTTCAAGTTTTATAGCACTTTTCTTAACTATTTGGGGTTTTTCCCCCACATTCTTTTCCTCTTTGGAAATATCTAGTGAAAATTTATTTTTTAATTAAATTAATAAAAATTTCAACTATAAAGCTACTTTTACAATTGAGATTTTTGATTCAAAATTTAAAGCAAAAGTTGATTCAGCAGTATACTTTAAAGTCTTTGAAGTAAATTAGCCATCTCTTTGAAACTTTGTAGTTTACACACAAAAATAAAAGGTAATATAATTGTTTAACTCCCAAAGGAAATTTTTCTGCATTTATAGTGTGTTTCTCTCCTGGTATATTGTGCTAGTAAGGTTTAAGACCCTCATGCACAGCATTTTAATGTGCCCTTCCTACTCTTTACTAAATAACCAGAACTCATTAAATAGAAATAGTGTGAAAACTTCAAAAGTACTTAGAAACTCTCATTTTACCTCTTTAAATAACAGAGGACATTCAACTTTTTCTCAGGTACAATAATGTTAAGTTTCAAAATTCTAAACAAAAATATATGTCTTTATTTGACCTCTGTGTCTTTTAATAAGAACCTTTTCTGGTAACTTACGGTATCAGACACAATTTATTTTCTAGTTTAATGACTGATTTCTTAAAATATTCATATAGACAGACTTATAACAAAGACACTAATTTTAACTAATAAGTAATATTTTAAAAAATTTGTTTCTATGCTTTGTTGGAATGGACATTTTGCCAATTATAGCTAATAGGTTTACATTTCAAAATATTTTCTTTAAGTAATATACTTTTCCAACAAAGCAGCACCAAAGTTTGAAGAATTCCTATCTTCTGGACAATAAAAACAATTTACTAACAAAATTTCACAAATAACTAGAAAGCAAATTCAAGCTCTTAATCTATAAGAAAAGTATCTCTGCCCTCACAAGTGTTAGAAAAGAAAAACAAGCTTTACTTTACAACCCTAACATCCTTTACTTGAATTTTGCTAGCGGGAAGGATAAATTTGAAGTTCATTTATTCTTAAATGATACAGACTTCTTAAAAAACTCCAAGATCCTACTAAAAAGTTTAAGAAAGTAACAATGGCACTATAGAAAAGTGTAAATCACTTTCCTGACTTGTTTAACCTAATTTTTTACAAATTAGTTATTCATGTTTTGACTCAATATCCAATTCATGGTAAGTTAGGCCTTTTTTTATTATTAATGCACCTAGCCAACATGCTTATTGGTAAATGCCACTAAAATGGTAGACACGGAAGTTTGAAACCTATGTACCCTCCCTTAATGCCCTTATCCATAAACAGGCCCTGTCTTTCAGCTCTACTTCCATTCACAGTCTTCACTGAAAACTTTAAAAAAGCAAGAATAAGGAGTTTGCTAGAAAGGAAATAAAATATTTCCTCTATAAGTACAAGATACTTAGACCTAACATACATTCCTAGTGAATAAACCATGAAAGGATTTTCACCAAAATGATACAATGGTGGCTAACTCCCAGGCTTCCTGACCCTTCCCAAGAAGTTAATTCTGCTGACTCAGATGAAATTATTTCTAATCATCAATAATATTTTTCACTAATTTCATGATTCATAAAGGAGTTCTGGCATTTAAACCAAAAGAAAAGCCTTATTATCAATTTCTTCTAAGATAAGTCTTGGTAAAAGGCAAAAACCAGTTTCTTCTGCTTTTTTTTGAGACAGAGTCTTGTTTTGTCGCCCTCGGTAGAATGCAGTAGGTAGAGTGCCCTGGCATCATCATAGCTCACTGCAACCTCCAACTCCTGGGCTCAAGTGATCCTCCTGCCTCAGCCTCCCAAGTAGCTAGAACTACAGGTGCCCACTACCATGCCTGGCTAATTTCTTTCTATTTTTGGTAGAGATGGGGTCTAACTCTTGCTCAGGCTGGTCTCCAACTCCTGACCCTCAAGTGATCCTCCTACCTCAGCCTCCCAGAGTGCTAAAATTACAGGTGTGAGCCACTCAGCCTGGCCTTTCCTATATTATTTTAACCAGAAAACTCTTATTAACTCTTAAAATTGTTGTCAGTATCCAAGGAATAAATAAGTGTAAATGAAAATCATGAAGTACTACATGATCTTTTGGCAAGTGCCTTCTAAATTTTTTTGTAAGTAAAATGCATTTTATGGTGATTAAGTCATTTGTAAGATAGGTATCCACATATAGCAATCTACATGCTATAGAATGTAGGATCCACCTCAACATCCTATTCCCTAATCTAATAAACAAAGAATTGGGGTAATAGTTTCTAATGGCCCCTCTGTTCAACAGGAGCTAGTAACATTAAGATCTACGACTCTGTATATTTAAAATGGGGAGGAAGCAAATCAACAAAATCACGGTTTACAAATTATACTCATAGCATAACTCTCCAAATATAAGGGATCATCAGGATAGAAGAAATACTTTATTGTTCTATTTTTAATGGAATGACTTACCTGGCATTTATCATACACTGCATTTTAGATACATGTTTGTTAACTCTCTACTTTCTGAGGATGGAAAATCTTATATATCTTCATTTTCCCAGGACTAAGCACAGTGCCTTCACATGGCACAAATAAAATAAATGCTTACTGGGTAACTGCTTATCATTAATTCTTCTCTATTCAGCAATTGTTACTTACATAATATTAAAACAGAAAAAGGAAAAATAACTAAATAATTCTTCTATGTCAACAACTATCAAACATCACCATAATAACTTAATTTCCATTTCGAACACAAAATGTAGTAAAAGAAAAACAGAACACGCTTAATTCTCTGCATCTATACGTGCTTAGACCAGTATACCTAGGTATTTGGAAAGGAGGCAACAGCTCTAACTTACCATATATATGAAAAGAGGCACAATGCTCTGCAATGCTCCCATATATTGTCCAAGAGCTAAATTAAATCTTTCAATATAGAGATCTGGAGGGCTGGCCTGTGAGAAAGAACATAAATGTGATCATTCTGGGAAACCAGGTAAAAGACCTTCCAATACAATCTGAAATGAAAATAGACTTAACAAGGAATTCAAAATTCATACCAAGATTCACAATAAAGGAAGGTGCATATACCTCCAAGTTTAGTTAAGACTTCTTTGTTCCAAAATCTGCTATGTAAAACTGAGGTTTTACTTAGCCATCCTTAAAAACTGTGTAACCTTAACACATCAATTAAAAGGTTTATTCTCTTAATGAGTAAAAAGGTATATTCAAAATTAAGATGAACAGTATGACTTTTTAAATTATCACTGAAATATGTAGACCTTTTCTATGGAAAACAAACTATATTTCTGCCTGGAATGGGTGGGGGGCAAAAATTCAAAGAAGTGGTATTAGCTTAATATACTATTAAGTATATTAATAGTATACTTAATTAATAGGCTAATGAATTTTTATGATTACACCTTAGGCACACTAATATTCTGAGTTCTATGCTAACTTGGTTGTAAACAGCTTCTGTACCTAATCAATTATAAATATTATTAGCTAGAAAATATGGACTCAAATGATCCATATACATCTGCAACTCTGGAGAGTAGTAAAAATGTAAGACCTGCCTTGTATTGACTCATTGTTACAAAATATGAAATCATAAAGTCATCAAAAGAGAGCACTTCCAACTTTATTTTGTGTTATGGACTAAATTCATTTGTCTCTCCAAAATTCATATGTTGAAGCCCTAAACCCCAGTGCTGTTCTATTTGGAGTAGAGAAGGAATAAAAGCCACATGAAGTCACAAAGGTGGGGCTCTGATCCTCTAGGATTGGTGTCCATACAAGAAGAGACACCAGAGTGCGCAAGCTCTCTCTCTACTGCCCCACATGGCTCAAAGAAAAGGACGTGTGAGTACTGCAGTGAGAAGGCAGCCATCTACAAGCTAGAAAGAGAACCCTCGCCAGGAACTGGATCAGCTAGCACCTTGATCTTGGGCTTCTCAGCATCCAGAACTGTGAGAAAGAAATTTCTTTGTTTAAGTTACCCAGTCAGTGGTACAGTTGACCCTTAAACACAAGGGTTAGGGGAACCGACCCCACCCCCCACAGTTGAAAATTCATGTATAACTTTTCATTTCCCAGAACTTAACTACTAATAGCCTATGGTTGACAGGAAGCCTTATCAATAACATAAACAGTCAATTAACATATTTTGTATACGTATTATGTACTATATTCTTACAATAAAGCTAGAGAAAAGAAAATGTTATTAAAAAAATCATAAAGAAGAGAAAATATATTTACTATTCATTAAGTGGACTGTATCATCATAAAGGTTTTTATCCTCATCTTCACATTGAATAGGCTGAGGAAGAGGAAGAAGAGGAAGGCGAGAGTTGGTCTTGCTGGGTCAGGAGCAGCAGAGGTAGAAGAAAATCCACATAAGTGGATCCATGCAGTTCAAACCCGTGTTGTTCAAGGGTCAACTGCATTTTCTTATGGCAGCCCAAGCTAAGACACTGTATTTTACAAAAGGGCATCCACGTACTATTTCATTTTATTTTCTAAAGCTAAATTAATTTGGATATACCATTTTAATACTAAAGAACCACTTAAATAGGTCAGTGATTTGCCTAAGATTAGAGTGTTAGCAAATGATAGATCCAGGTCTTTCACCTGAGAATTCATTTCTAGGCCAGGGTGTTGGGGGATGGGCAAGGTACAAAACAATGCAAACAAAATTGATTCTAAACAAGGTCTAATTTGTAGCAGTCTCTATAATCTGATAACCATATCTTATATATAATGTCTTGCTTTCAAACAAAGATATTAAGAAATGCTATACCAAAAGATTCCCAAATATTAAACATGTGAAATTATAAAACCATTTCAGCTATTTTAGAAATGTCTAAATGTTCCAATACTATTTTAAAATAAGAGTGAACTCAGTTTTTTAGTTCTACTTAGAATATGTGTGGAGAACTATTTATATTTCTCCTAACTCACGTTCCATTACTGAGTACTTACAGGTTATGGTACACCCTGGGTACTTTATTTACATTTCTTTTTCTTAGTCATCCTGACTACTTGCAAATTGAACATTATTTCCATTTTACATATAAGGCAACTGGGGCTCAGAAAAAGCCACTTGACTATGATTCCACAAATAATAAGCCCAAGAACTAAGACTCAAACTTTGGTCAATTTGAGTCCTTCTACACCTATTTAAATTCCCTTTTTGACACCCTGAAACCTTTTTTTTAAAGCTCAAACTTCTCAATTTCAAGTGCACTGTCTACCTTTCTTGGTTTCATGGCCTGCTCCTTCTCACGTGCAGCCCAGCACAGTACTGACAACAGAACTACTAGTACCTCTCAAACGACACTAGCGTATGAAGGCCTCCTTTGCTGCCCTTTTACCTGAACATCTCTCTCTATATGCCCTAATCAGACTCACCCTGGTTAACTTTTAGTCATTTCTCAAGATTTGTGTCACTTCTTCAAAAATGTCTGAGCTACCTAGCCCTTCAATGGGGCATCAACCGCACTTACGTGCTTCTCCCACTAACTTCTCTGCCACTAACTTCAAGTCCCTGGAGAGCAAGATGTGTCCTGTCTATCTCCACTGCTAACCACATTTCTTAGAACATAGTAGATATAGATAAATGCATTTTTTTTCAAGGACAGAATTTTGTTTAAATCTAAAATCCTATTTTATTATTTAATATAACAAGGCTGTATGACATTAGGCAATTCATTTAGCCCTTTAAATTTCAATTTCCATATATCTAAAATAAGAAAAATACTGTGCTACTTCCAAGATGTGCTGAAAAGCAAAGAAAATAATGTGTAAGTGCTTTCAAAAATGTCAGGTATAGGCCGGGCGCGGTGGCTCAAGCCTGTAATCCTAGCTCTCTGGGAGGCCGAGGTGGGCGGATCGTTTAGAGCTCAGGAGTTCGAGACCAGCCTGAGCAAGAGCGAGACCCCATCTCTACTATAAAATAGAAAGAAATTAATTGGCCAACTAATATATATAGAAAAAATTAGCCGGGCATGGTGGCGCATGCCTGTAGTCCCAGCTACTTGGGAGGCTGAGGCAGCAGGATTGCTTGAGCCCAGGAGTTTGAGGTTGCTGTGAGCTAGGCTGACGCCACGGCACTCACGCTAGCCTGGGCAATAAAGTGAGACTGTGTCTCAAAAAAAAAAAAAAAAAAATGTCAGGTATATGCTACTAAGTAACAGTAAGTAAAACTACTTTCTAACTACCTATTTGTCTAGTACTTAAAAAAAATCATTTAACATTTTTAAAAGTATTCTTTGTTACTAAAGAACTACGGGGAAATGGTTCAACATTACTGGCAAACTTTTAACTATAACTAATGAACAGAACCACATGTATTATCTTCCTCTAAACTGCTTCAAAGAATCTGAAAATGATATATCAGCATTCAAAGAAATAAAATTTAGAAGAATTATATGAAAAAAAATCTTAAAAGCTATTGCATTAAATAATTTTCCCTTTTCGTAAAAAGACAGTTTATCTATCCAAAAGTTAAAAGTATGAACATTGATCAAAAGGCATGTTTAATAGTAGACAGAATAAATAAAATTGAATTCCTTATTCTTTTCAAGAATTCTCAAAGCCTCAAAGGTTAAGAGTATTAAAAAGTACTTTTTGTACTGAATCAAATGTCAGAACACTTACTTAGCTTTTTTACTTCTACATTTCACGCAGCACTTATTCAAAACCTTTTACATGACAAGACTAAAAATTATAACAGTCTTCTAAAATAAACTCAATCTCTTTAGTAGAAACCTAGAAATAAAAGCCACTTAAAAAAATCTAGTAAAACTGTTCCTCCTTAAAAGTTAATTTCAGTTTACTTTGGGCCCCGCTAGGGAAAATACTACCTATTTGATTTATATTATTTCAACATGATGGTTTTTGGCTTGGATATTATATGAAATTTTTTGCCCTTAAAATAAGCAAGCTTCACTTTTTCTCAAATAAAACAAGTTGCCAGAAAAGTAATATCCATTACTCCAAACTTGCTCCAACTTTTCATAACAAACCTCGATTCCTTTAATTTTGTAATATAGGTGGGTAGAATGTTTTCTTTTCTTTTTTTTTTTACTGATGAGTAATACATTCATCTGATTTAAAATTCAAATAAGTTCAAATGGGTTTAGATTTAAAAGTTTACCTTTCATTCCTTCCTCTCTGAACCAATTCTTTTATAACCTTCTATAAGGATTTCATGCCTATACTAAAAAATAAATATCCTATTCACAGTTCTTTTTATACAAATGAGAAGGTATAATCACACAAATCTGAACTTTCCCTAACAATGTACCTTGGAGTTGGTTTTATTCCACGATTCTTAAACATTTTGGTCTCTGGAACCCCTTACATTCTTTTTTTTTTTTTTTTTGAGACAGAGTCTCGCTTTGTTGTCCAGGTGAGAGTAAGTGCTGTGGCCTCAGCCTAGCTCACAGCAACCTCAAACTCCTTGGCTCAAGCAATCCTCCTGCCTCAGCCTCCCGAGTAGCTGGGACTACAGGCATGTGCCACAATGCCCAGCTAATTTTTTCTATATATTAGTTGGCCAATTAATTTCTTTCTATTTATAGTAGAGACGGGGTCTTGCTCTTGCTCAGGCTGGTTTTGAACTCCTGACCTCGAACAACCCGCCCACCTCGGCCTCCCAGAGTGCTAGAATTACAGGCGTGAGCCACTGCACCCGGCCCCCCTTACATTCTTAAAAATAACTGAAGATTCCAAAAAGCTTTTGTATGTGGGTTATATCTATGACTATTTATAATAATAGATATTAAAACTGGATTTTAAAGATATGTATTCATTCTAAAATGACAATAAACTCATTGCATCTTAATATAGTTTTATGAAAAATAACTATTTTCCAAAACAAAAAAATTTTGTAGAAAAGCATGATTGTTTTTACATTTTTGCAAGTCTCTTTACAGCCTGGCTTAATAGAACAGCCGGATTCTCCTATCTGCTTCTGTATTGAATTGGTTGTGATAAGTTGTTTTGGTTGAAGTATTAATATATGAAGAAAAATTAGCCTCACACAGATATGTAGATGGAAAATGAAGGCATATTTTAATAGTCTTTTCAGATAATTGTAGATACTCTTCTCTGAAAATTGGTAAGTGGCAGTTTCTTAAAAGGTTAGTTGCAATATGAAATCTGAAACTATTAATGGATTTTTTGCACTCTATTACATTAAAACACATTGGTCTATCTTCTACTTTGAATGGATCCTTTACACACACATTTTTAACATTACAAATTGGTCATTTGGGAAATATTGATTCACTGAGTTATGTTAATCTTCCCAATGTTGACACATTCCATTACCCAATATCAAAAAAAAAAAAATTGTTAGTATCACCACCTATCTCATCATTAGAGTCTTTTTATGTACTGGGAAACTATCAAGGTCACAGTTATAGGTACAAATTTTCCAAAATTTTAGTTTTCACTTCAAAGTTCAAATTTCTTACTGGCACCAGATACTGTTAGTCATTTTCCTTGAAGTGACAGACTTATTTCAGTCATTGTTGAGAAAATGTCTGTCAAACACCGAAGTCTAAATAACCACAGTTTGTCAGTTATTCTTTCAACTAAAAATAGTGTTCTGTTGGTGTGAGGCTAGTTTAGCTCAAAACTCAAACAACCACATGTGCTTTTTCTCAAAACAACCACTATACTTAGTTTACAGCTTCCCATTTCTTCACGCAAAATATTTTTAAAAGTATACTCAAAGTCGCAATTTAATAAAATTAAAAATAATTTTCACTGCTTCATCTAGGACAGTCTTAAGTAAAACTGGCTTGTTAAAACAAAAATTTACTGCAAGCATGTGGAAGTGAAGATTCATGCCAAGGCACCAACAGTTTTACCCACCATAGCTTTTGCATTACCAGAGCAAATGTTACCATAGTGAAAAGAGCAAGTAATATCTTAATAATATTTTTGGTAAGTTTTGGTTTTACAGATCCCTGAAAGAGTTTCTAGGACCCTCAGAGGTCCTAGAAACATACAAAATTTAAGATCTATTCTTATAAATACAATGCTTGAGTGTACTCCTTAATCAGATCCCATGTTGATAGCTTGTTGCTAATCTTTTGTTACCACAGACCATGTTGCAACAAATAACATCATATAGATAATATTTTGTAGGCAGTAATTTCAAAGAAAAATAAAATTTAAAAAGCATAGAACTAAATGATAATCTTATGTATCACATAAAAAGAAACTAATTTTAGTGTCTAGTTTTAAACAATCTGCTAAATATTAATACCACCGAAAATACAGACACATAGGCCAGAAGCAGCAGCACACACCTGTAACCCCAGCACTTAGGAGGCCCAGGCAGGAGGATCACTTGAGGCCACGAGTTCAAGACCAGCCTGGGCAATATAATAAGACCCCATCTCTACAAAAAATTTAAAAATTAGCCAGGCATGGTTGTGCACGCCTGTAGTCCCAGCTACTCATGAAGCTGAGGCAGGATGACTGCTCGAGCTCCAGAGTACAAGGCTGCAGTGAGCTATGATCGCAACACTGCACTCCAGCCTGGGTGACAGAGTGAGACACTGTCTCTTAAAAAGAAAAATAAAATACACACACACATATATATGGTCCTAGTAAGTAAAGTGTGAAAAATGCCTCAGAACAGGGAAAGGAAGGAGAGACGTGATATACTTACTATACCATTACAGAAGGGAAGGGGAAGGCAAACTTGTCATCTTTAATTTTCAAAGCTAAACAAGGAAGTTTGGTTGGTCAATCGCCCTAGTTAGACATATATTAATTTTAGAAAAAGATGATTTTTTAAAATAATTTTACTAGGCAATAGATTTAAATATACTCTAATCTAGGTCAGTACTACCCAATGAAACTTTCTGTGATGATGGAAATGTTCTATATCTGCACTAATATGATAGCCACTAGCCACATGTAGCCACTGAGGACTTAAAATGTGCTTAAAGGAAACTAAGGAACTGAATTTTTTGTTTCATTTTAATCGTAATAGTTACACGTGGCTAACTGGACAATGCAGATGTAAAATACAAGACACATATTTATATCCTACGTTCTATATTTATGTCCCTCCTCCTCTACTTACCCCCATCCTACCTCACCAAGATGAAACATGAAAATAATTAAGAATGTGTGCTTTTTCTTCACAAAAGCATTCTGATAGTCTTCAAATAAATAAATGACTTTTGCATGTTAAAATGAAATAGGGAGGAAGAAGGGATGGGAGAGAATTATCTAAAAAACATAACAAAGCCACTAACATTTTTAGCATAATACATGTTCACTGAAATTTTTAAAAAATTTAAAATGCAACTATAGAAAATAACCACTACCAACAGGTAAATAACTACTATTAACACTTTTGTAGCTTTTCTTCCATGTGTGTGCATCTGTTCTCAAACAAACATAGATTATTATTTTGTAGATTTATTTTGATAGATTTATTTTGTAAACTGCTTCTATCACTTAGCTATACATCAACATCTCTCTCGGGTCAAATTTCTTTCTATAACTTAATCTTAACTACTGTCTGGACGTGGCATTGTCCATGTCCATCATCACTGGATACTCAGGCTGTGCTTTGCTGTTTATGTTATCCAGGTTTGTGTGGATGTCTGTAATCCAGATGAGCGCTCTAGTGGTACAGATGCACTGAGTGGCTTGAGCAACAACACAATCTAAAACATAAGATACACTGTACTCCCCTGCTTCAGGAGAGAGACCAGGTTCAGGAACAATGGTACATTTCCATAAGCTAGCAGGCCTCAAAGAAAGCTACTCTCCAAATCGTCTGAAGAGACTGGTATTGATGCAGATTTCTTTGCCACACTCCAAAGTCCTGACTGAGAACCTATCCAGAGATGTGCATTTTTAATGAGAACTTAGAGGGATTCTGTAAACAGCTGACCCAGCAGCTGTTAAGCATTTAGAAGCTTCTACCTTAGGCCTCATCAAAGGACTGAGAGGAGGCCTAATGGAAGAAAGTCTGGAGGATTCAAGAGAAAGCTAAGCAGCAATCACCCATGCGACACATGGCATTTACTGTGTGACAAGAAACAATTTAGCTGCAAACACTACTGAAATTAACAAAAGTATGACACACTAACATTTTAACATTAGTAGTACACTATAGGTGAATCTTTCTTTCAAAATGTAACAGCTTCTTGACTAGTATCAAATTCAGTGATTACAAAGTTATTAAAATGTAACTGAAATTCCACCTCAGCTGAGAATGCAGAAAGTTGTGAGAGAATATCGCTCCCTCCCTTATGATAAAAAAAAGCTGGTTAACCAAAATAATCCTGATTTTTTTGGGCTCATCAGACACCTAAGGTTTCTTTATCTTCTATTTGCAATGTCCAACCAGGTGAAATGAATTCCAAAGAATAACAAGCTCCTCTAAGGAAAAAAAAGGATACATGAAACCTTTCTCCATTGGTGAGGATAGCTAAAAAAGCAGGAAGGAAAACAAGAGAAGTTGTAATGAATAATTAAAAGCCAAGTGTGAATTAGCAGAATAGAATTCCTGGGAGCTTCAACACAAAGACATTCCACACCTATTGTGCAACTTTTTTCAATGAGTTTCCACTGTGTCATTAAAAGAGGGTCTTAAGGCAGTGAAAGAGAACTGAGAGGCCACCCTCCATGGCACAGATGTGCCTGGCTTGGCCAGGTTTGAGGATGGGGCAAGGAATACCTTAAAAAGCCCATAAACACTCCATACAGGTCCTATACAAGCAAAAAACTGTGCTTTGGAACTGCAAAACCCATTTGCTGAAAGGAAGGGTTAAGAAACCCACCAGCACCTTGGTGACCTTTCTTTAACCCGAGGCAAAAACTGTCTACCACTGGAAGATGGGCAGGTAATCATCCAGCTCTCCTGTGACAGGTAAAGGTCAGCTAGCATTTTCATCAAGGTATAAAATCCACTCATGCTCAGGTTTCTGCACTATTACAAGGTGAAAATATACTGCTGTAGACAGAAGTGCAGGAAATCTGCTCACTCCCAAGGCCCCCTACAGATACAAGACAAAATTTGGTTGCCCCATGTTGGGACGGGGAAACCCACCTGTGCTCTAGACCAGGGATCAACAAACTAAAACCTGCAAACCAAATCTGGTCCACCACCTGTTTTTATAAATAAAGTTTTATGGGAACACAGCAAGGCTCATTCATTTATATAATGTCTATGGCTGCAACAGCAGAGTTGAGTATAGTAATCGGACAAAGACCATAAGGCCTGTGAAGGTATTTACTATTTAACCCCTTTAAGAGAAAAAGTTTACCAATCCCTGTTCTGGACCCTCAGCTAAGGAGGTGCAAAGGCTATCTGCAACTGGGATGAGGAGAAGGGGAATGGGAACACTTAGCCCCACTCCCAAGGCTCAGGGGCACAGGGACTACCAGGGACCAAACAGACAAATATACCTGACATTCCATTCTCATTCCATTCCCATTCTTGCTGTGCATATATTATTTTCCATAACAAAGTAATGTCCAAAAAATAGTTATATAGAGGGTAAATGATCTTCAGGAGCTATTATGAGCTATAATACACATACTAGGCATTCCTAATATAAATTTTAAGAATGGTTTTCAATTAAAGGGTACAATAAGGAAGTCCAACTGAGTCTAACAAGATAGTAGACGTTTCTCTTTTCACTTAGATCTCTTACCTCTCAAAGTTAACTGCTATTATTACTACTACTACTATATGGAAAATGATCCTTGTTTATTTCTAAAATAAGACTTTTCTCATTTTCCAAATACGATTTCAGCTTGAATAATAAAGTGAAGTCTGGCCTCTGTGATTCCTCTAGTTTATCTACACAACCATAAGATAATCTGGGTTCTAATCCTAGCTTTTAAACTGATTAGTTAGGTGACATTGAGCATTTATAAAAGGTTCAAAGATTACTTAACGGAGAAAATATCCAAAGAAGCCAGACAAGCCAGGATGACTTCTCACTTTCCTCTGTACCTCATCTCATGACACTTAGCAAACACTACTTATAACTATTTGCTTTTTTTTTAAAAAGGAAACCTTTTCCCTTATCGTCTCCAACTTAAGTACATACTCTAACTCAAAACAAAGAGTGTATTTTTAAAAGAATACAATTCATAATTGTATTTAATACTCTGTACACTATGGTAACAAATGCAAATAACTGTCCATTATTTAAGTGATTTTACTCTCCTCATTTTCTTAATTCAAAATGCTGTTTTAAATGTAACAAGTAGATACTTCTACTAATATTAGCTGTAAAGCAAGCACATGCTTTTTATTAACTTATAATAATACTTTTACTGGATCTCTATTTGGGGCCTGGTATTACATTAAGCTCTATGAGGACACAGGAAAAAGCAAACACAGACCCTGCTTTCAAAGGATAATAGCAAACTTATTAGAATTATAGTCCCAATGACAGTTTATGAAATGATTGAGGGTTAGGGTGTCCCACTGGCAAATTCTCTGAGATAAGAACAACTTTGCTATAACAACTGCTTTAAGTCCTAGTTTAGATTAAAAACTAGATCTCCATATAACTCATTCTGAAAAATTTTCAGTAAAATGCACATGTCAGGAGCTATTTACCAGTTATCAATGATATTTATCTTACTTGAAATCCATGAAGAAAGCATATCAAGCAATTTTCTTATCTAACATTTTCTTCACTCTAGCGAGGAGTATTTAGGGGAAGAAAGTTTTCTTGGAACACACTCTGCAGTTTAACAGATATAGAAATTAAAGCCTCTGAAAACTATACAAAATTTCAAATGACCACATACAACTAGTTGAGTTATGCTGCCACCCACTGGACAAAATACAAATAGCAAAGCAATCTTTGATTTTAAACAAGGGACTCTGGCTCACTTTATTGGCAGTTTGGCAGTAAAGCTTTTACACGCAATCTCGTGTCTGTGTTGAGTGAATCAAAGTTAAGTACTGTTGACTGATTATGGTTTAGTTTCTATGAATTTCCATTATTAATTGGATTTAGAGTCAAATTATATATTTAGCTTAAAACCAAGATATATTTAGCTTAAAAGACATCAAAATTACTCTAATTTTATTGAAATGAATGTTTAAATGTAATTAACTTCCATTTAATTAAAAGTTGATAAATACTCATTTAAACTATTATAAATTCAGCCCTATTGAGAATAAAAATTGTAACATTTTCCTCCTTCCCATTCTTTGTGTTTATGGCCTCTCCTCATCAAGGCCCTGAACTCAGGTTATTATTGGTGCCATTCCTGACCTGGGAACCAAATCTGTTTAAACAGGGTTTAACTAGGGCTAATGTACAGTGTTAAGTTCCAAATCACTGACAGACTGTTGGAAGGAACACTCGTGTTAATGGGTTACTGAGTATAAAGCTACTACATCAAAATGTCAGAGTATTTTTATTTGGTGGAATTGAAACTATACTCTCAATTTGACAAAGTACATTAATGTAAACAATAAATTTATCAACATTACTTGGGGAGAAAATGCCTCACAATTATTCCAATGAATTTTGGATTCTAATAGACACACAAAAAAAATCAAAATGTGAAAGTCTCATTTAAGATAGTTTTAAGAGTAAAGGATGATATATATATCCCTTACAGTGGCACCTCCCCAGCCAATTTCCCTTTCTGAGGTTTCAATTACCCACAGTTGACTGCAGTCCAAAAATGTTAAATAGAAAATTCCAGAAATAAACAATTCATAAGTTTTAAACTGTATGCCATTCTAACTGGCGTGTTGAAATCTCACACCATCCAGCTCCATCCTGCCTGGGACATGAATCATCCCTTTGTCCAGCGTACCCACGCTGTTGATGCTACCCGACCATTAGTCACTTAGTAGCCATCTCAGTTATCAGATGGATTGTCCCAGCATCAGGTGCTTATGTTAAAGAAACCCTTATTTTACTTAATAATGGCCCCAAAGTGCAAAAGGGTGATACTGGCAATTTGGATATGCTAAAGAGAAGCCATAAAGTGCATCTTTCAATTGAAAAGGTAAAAGTTCTCCACTTAATAAGGAAAGGAAAGAAATTGTAGGCTGAGGTCGCCAAGACCTACAATAAGAACGAATCTTCTAACTGTGAAATTGTGAGAAAGGAAAAAGAATCCAAGCTAGTTTTGCTGTGGCACCTCAAACTGCAAAAGTTACAGCCATAGTGCATGATAAGGGCTTTGGTAAGACAAAAAAGGTATCAAAGACATGAACAGAAATGTGTTGATAGCAATCAGGTTCATTACTATTTGCGGTTTCCAGTGTCCTTTGGGGGTCATGGAACTATTCCCCCAGCAGATATAGAGGAGGAACTACAGTAAATTCAATTATCCCAATTGTAGTGGGGCAAAACAGATTATTCTAAATGTTGTCAATTTAAATATTTATTGTATCAGTAAAAAAAAAATAATAATAATAACGGGTATTGGGTTTCTTTTTGGAGTGACTAAAATGTTCTGAAATTAGTGGTGATGGTTCCAAAACTCTGTGATTATACTAAAAAATCACTGAATTGTACATTTTAAAAGGGTGAGTGTTAGGGTATGTGAATTATACTTCAATAAAATATGAATTTTAAAAATGGATTAAAAATCAGAAAAAAATATATAGCAAAGCTTTCTTCCTCATTCATGTTATATGCCTATCTTGAGGGCCTGTTCCATGTTATCTGTACTCAGACCCCAGGGTTAAGCGAGCCTCTACCATCTAGAACATTGTGGCAGGGAAAGGGAACAGGAAAATGGCAGAGCCAATCTTAAAGGCTTCAGATCTCTGGATACACACTTCACCATACACTACTTCACTTTCACTCACAGTTCACGGGACAAACCAAGTCACCTGACTAAGTCTAACTTTAATGGGATCAAGTACAATCTTACCATGTATCCAGAAGGAAGAGAACTGAAAACATCTGATCAATAGTACTGTGACTAGCACACGTATTTAATAAGTACTTAATTCAAGACTGTAATAGGCCAAAAGAAACATAGTTTAGTAAATCAGAATCCTTGCCTTGGATGTTGCAAAGGAGAAATCCTGATAGGTAATTAAATATATGTCAAAGTGCTATAAACTAAGGATTATAGTAGCAACATAAATAAAGGACTACAGAAGCAAAAAAGAGAACTTTATTAAGCCTGCCAGGTATAGTGAAATTAAAAGCTGAGCAAAACCTAACAGACAAAAAGAAGCCCCCCTTACAGAAAGTGAGGGAGCAAAGTAGTGGCAAAAGAAATCGAAAGACAAGAGACACAAAGATGAAAAGACACAGACTCTTTAAATTTAAAAAGCAAAATACTGTTGCACTATCTTACTAACTTCAGAGTGTGAAGAGCCTTTAAATCACAGTTAAGGAGTATGATCTTTGCTCTTTAGGTAAATGGAGAGTCAAGAGGTTAAGAAAAGAGGTGACGTAGTAAGTCTGAGAACAATAAACAAAATAGATTTGTGGAAGATACAGGGCCATGATACAAACTAGGTATCTTTTTCTATTGTCAAGTACCAACGAGGACTTAAACTAGAGAGAGGTGGAGAGGATAAATTTGAGACATTTCACAAGGGGGAAAATTAGCAAGACCTATACCTCATTTTATACCCCTATCCTATCACTCATCAAATTCCAGTATATTAAAAATATCACTATATCTTTCACCTAAAAGGTGCTAAAGAATAAACACGTATTTTAATTGCTCCATACCAAATCTGGCATACTGCCTTGCACACGGACACGAAAAGTTTGTTAAATTGAACATTCTAAAACCACTATCATTCTCCTTCCCTACCTCAAGTCCCCTCTAATAAAATCCTAACAGTTCTATTGAAACTAAAATGATCTTTGAATCTTCTCACCCAACCTCTCTTACAAATATGAAGTTTACTAATTTGGTAACTTACTAATTAAGTCTTACACTGTTTCTGTGACCTCCACAATGCATCCCCTGACACTTATTCCTCCCTTTTCATTATCAAGTATGAAATTTCTTATTCAGGACTCCTAGGGGCCAGATATGTATCATAATTCAGAACATTTCAAATTTAGAAAGTATTATAATACATATATTATATATTATGCAAAATACCCAGTAGGAACTGGGACAACACAGTGATATTTCTGGCAGAAAATGAAAGAATGTTCCCATTAAGTTCCTCAGATGAGTTTAGATCAAATTTTACTACCACATGAGTTTTGGCAATAAAATTATTTAAAAACTTCCCATTTTCAAAAAATTCTTTGGATTTTGGTATTACAGATACAGAACAAAGGACCTACAATTCACCTAGCCTACCACAATCACTGTTTCCCTATATCTCATTCTTTCCTACTCCAATCCATTCTCTTACCACATTGATCTTCTAAGATGCAACTTCTGGCATTTAAGGGTTTCTACAATTCAACTCCAATCTGCCTTTTTCAGCCTTATCTCCTCCTAATATCCTGGAATATCTTACAATCTATCTTCGTAGGACCACTCCTTATTACCGAGTATATCCCAAACCTTTCCAAAATACAGCCTTTCCTTATGAAGTTCTCTCAGCCCAAAACACCTTCTCTCAGAACACCTACCCATTCTTCATGACATATCATTGCCAATGCTGCCTTCCTCTTTATTCTTCTACCTGACTTGATCATTTCACCTTGCTCTGACTCAGTACATTCCTTATTCTGGTTTGTACCATAGTGCCCTGAATATTTCTTATGCTTCCAATGGTCCACTAACAGAAACTGTCATTTAATCCTTTTGGGGCTTCATTTGTTCTTCTTCTAATTTCTTGAGATAGAATGTTAAAGTCATTGATTTACAGACTTTATTATTTTCTAACATATGCATTTTAGGGCTTAATATTTCCCCAAAGACTCTGGCTTAATTACACAAGGCTGATATGTAGTATTGACATTATGTATCAGTTCAAAACATGTGCTTATTTCCACCATAATTTCTGTTCTCACGTATGGGTTTTTGAATGTATATTTCTATTATACATTTTCAATCATAGAGATTTTTTTAGTTATCTTTTTGCTAATGATTTCTAATTTTAATTCTGTTGTAAGTCAGAGAACATACACCGTATGATTTAAATTTCCTAAAATATGTTAGGACTTACTTTATGAGCAACAGAGTCATCTTCATAAGTGATCTGGGTTGACTTGAACAGAATATGTATTCTGCAATTAATGCATGCAGAGCTGTAATTAAGTAAAGTTTATTTATCATGTGTTCAAATCTTCTATATTCCTGTTTTTTGTTTTGTTTACTTAGTCAGTTACTGAGAAAAATGTATTAATTTCTCACCATGATTGTGAATTTATCTGTTTCTCCTTTTGGGTCTATTAATTTCTGTGGCTATGTTATTAGGTGTATACAAATTTAGAATTGTTATCTTCCTAGTAATTGAACCTTCTGTCAAAATAAAAGGTTCTCTTTACATTCAATAATATCTCTTGCTCTGAACCTACTTTTTAGGATATCAATGCAGCTGTATCACCTTTCTTTCAGCTGTTTATATGGGATAATTATTTCCATCATTTGCTTTCAGTTTTTCTGTATCCTTTTATTTTAGATGTGCCTTTTGTCAGCAACATTTAGTAAGCTTGTCAAACTTCATCCAGTCTGATAATTCTTTTACTTTTTTTAATGCAGTACTAAATCTTTAACATTTTACATAATAATAAAGAGGTTAAATTTATTATATTACTATTTGTTTTATATTTGTCCCACCTCTTTTCTGTACCTTTTTCTATCCTTTCTTGACTTCTTTGATTATTTTTAAATCATTACATTTTCTCCTTCTATCTTGTTGATTACACTTTCTTTTACTATTCCTTTAGTGATTATCCTAATACAATAGATTACATTTTGCCTTATCATAGTCTAAAATAAGTACTTTACCACTTCCTGGATAATGCAGAGGATTTAGAACATTTTAAATCAATCTACTCCCTTCTACCTTACACATTATTGTCATGAGCTTTTGATATATGCACACAAACACCCCCAAGATATTATCATTATTATTGACCTACACTCACATATTTATCTTTTCTGTCCTTCATTCCTACCTGAATCTCCAAGTTTCATCCAGGAACATTTTCTTTCTATCTGTCTGTCTTTTTTTTTTTTTTTTTTTCTCTTACTTTTTAAAAAAATTTTATATTAAACTTTTAAAAAATTTTTTACTTTTTTTTAGCCAGCTTATAGAAGTTTAAAAAACAGGATCCCTCTCTGTTGCCCAGGCTGGAGTGCAGTAGTGTCAACGTAACTCACTGCCACCTTAAATTCCTGGGCTCAAGTTATCTTCCTGCCTGTCTTCCAAGTAGCTAGGGCTACTTTCCAGCTAATATTTTTTATTTTTTGTAGAGACAGGGTCTCACTATGTTGCTTACGTTGGTCTGGAACTCCTGGCCTCCCAAAGTGCTGGCATTACAGGTGTAACACACTGCACCTAGCAGAAACATTTTCTATCTGAAAAACACTTCATTATTTCTTTAAAGTGAGAAACTACCAGTGATGAATATTCTTAATTCTTGTCTAAAAATGTATTTTACCATTTCTCCTGGTTTTACAGTCACCTCATCTCCTATTATGACTAATTATTTCTGATTGAGTGGCAGACACTATTTATGAAAAATTCTAGAAACAATTTAATGCCTAGGATAGTGTTATCTTTCTCCAGAGACCATTTATTTTTGCTTCTGGTAGGAAACTAGAGGCTCTGGCAAATTCAGACAATCTTAATCCTATCAGGAATCAGGCTTTAGCTACTGAGAAGGCTAGTCTATATTCTGTTATTCTTACTATTTCTGGGATGTGGTCCTTCAGGTTTCATGGGCCTTAAATTCTAATTTTATCACCCTACCCCCACAAGTGTACCAAAGTTCAATTAAGTTTCTCAGCCCATTAGCTTCCTCTTCCAGAATAAGTAACTGGCCCTAGTACAAGTCTGGGTTTCCTTCTTTTCCCAGACCCTGGCCCTAAAATTCTTCACTTTTTTGTCAGTTTCTTGGTCTAGTTTTTATAATTGTTCTCAGCAAGAAGGGTGGTACAAATTTTCTAGTCTTATCAATTATATATCCACTACTGTACCTAACAGAGTACCCTGCATATTTGGAGAGGAAAGTGCTAGCTATATCAGGTTTCCCACTAGGAACCCCTGCAACCAATCAACCAGCTTAGTTTTTTATACTGATTAAGAAAGCAACTGTGATTGAGAAAGTCAACAGGGAATCTTTAGGATTTTGAACAAGTAAGTATGCCTAGGAAATTAGTTTTTAGATTACTTAGCCAAAAGAAGAGACTGTAGAAAGGCAAACCAATTAAGAGAATACTCCATTAGTGCAGGCACAAGCCAATAATGCCATGCAAAAGGATGACAGCAATGGGAATGAAAAAGGACAAAAGCAAGAGACATAGTATTCCATCAACTATCAACTGGAAATAAGAGGAAAAAAAGAGTCAGAGATGAATATGAAATCTCAAGACTAAGAAAGAAACTGACTTGGGTGAAGAGGAATTTAGATTCAGACATAAATATGAGATTATCTATAAGAAAAACAATAGACAATTAGAGGTCCCAGTCTGAGCCTCCACCAAAAGTATTGTAATTTCTAAAAGTTTCAACAGAACTTTCCAAAACTATTCAGAATATTATTTACTAAATTAGTAAACCAATTGTCTCTATATAGTCATCCATCCATTTCCATTCATTGGTATATCAAAAAAATCTGAATTAGAAATGCACATATGGAGGCTTTAAAGATATGGAAAAAGGAAAATAAATACAGAATTTTCATTATCGCATTTAAAGAAGAGAGGAGTTAATACGGACGGAGAGGAGAATGGTTGAAAAAATAGCTAAGGCAAAATATACTGTCACAATTTCAAACAATCCAACAGAAAGTAAAAAAGTATAGATATACATGTAGAGAAATATAATAGTAAGGAAAATACTAAGTGTATTTAGCTATTTGTTAATTATTAACATTATTAATTTAACAACAGAAAAAAACTTTTTAAAGTTACTGAAGTGGTAGAAAAGTCATTATTCTGAAAATGAAAGAAATGTAGATTTTTTTAAAGAGGCAGCAAGTTAGATTATACTGTCATATAAAAATATTTATATTCAACAAATTGATGTTTTAAAATCTCCGAAAATAGTATTCTCTAGATTTTTTAGTAAACATCAAAAATAACTGGGGAGTACGAAACATTATTTCATATATTCTTCAGTCTCCCCAATAGGATTTGCCTTTGGATAGAGATAAGTCGCTCTGACATATAAACTTACAAACCCACAGCTATTTTAAGATGCCCTTGATAGACAGAGGATGATGCCCTGTAGGTCTATCTCATTGATTTATCAACTCCAACACTAAATTTCTGATTATATGCCAAATGCAACTCATTCCATACTTTTGTTTTGGCTCATAACAACAATATTTCATTATGAAAACCAGAGCTACAAACAAAATGCTCCATCCAAATAAAATGTCTCTAGCTCCTGAGGCCTAGAATATACTCTTGTCCCCCATGAAAACTGCCTTATGATCTCTATAAAATAAGAGATTACACCAGGCCACATACTTGTAATATTGAATTAATTAATAAAATGCCTATGTGTCTAATGAACATAAAGATTAGTGGTCTTTTTCTAATAAAAAGACTATGAAGCTAATCATGCTACTCTTTTCATTGGTATAGGCTGTAGTTAGTTACTGAGCATTTATTCAACAAACATTTGCTAAGTTGTAATTGTGCCAGACACTAAGGATAAAAAGACAAACAAGACGGAATCCCTACCCTCAAGGGAGGGCCTGTGAAGTATTAACAGTTAGACATGCAAGCAGATACAATAACACAATCATTTCCCTAATAGAGTTATTACTGCCAAGAAGCAATGGGTCCACAGAAGAAGAAATGCCAATAGTCTCTTCTGTTCTGTTTTGTTTTGAGGGGAGTGCAGACGTTCCAGGAAGGCTTTACACAGACAGGCACAAATGGGTTTAAGTCTGAGGAAAGAATGAAGAAGCATTTGCTAGGCAAGAAGTAGAAGAAAAAAATATCTTACAATTTAGTGTAAAGGATAAATCTACTTCATTTTAATGTGGAGAAAATTTACAAGATGATACTGGCACGTTTGATCAAGAGGCACACATATAACTACTGAGTAGCAGAGTAAGAACAGGACCTCAGTCCCCAGGGTTTTAACCACTACACCCTGCTATTTAATAATGGTTATAAACTTTATAATCCTATAAAACAGTTCATTTTGAAGCAAGATTTTTTATAGGATCGTATTACTTAACTCAAAGTGAGACATGTATTGATTCTACAAATAAACTAAATTCCCTGATTTTACATAATATACCTTTTAAAAATACTAACATCAGAAAAGATATCACCCTTTATCTATGTTTTAATCTTTAGAATCATTCCTATATTAATATAAAACTGAAAATTAGTTTCCTAATAGACTATATCAGCAGTGAGGGAAAACAGACACTCTGATATATTCATAACTGGTGGGAGTACAACCTGTATTCATGGTAATGTTTTGTATTTCCATGGTGTCTGTTGTGACCTCTTCTTTTTCATTTCTAATTGAGTTTATTAGAGTCCTTTCCCTTCAAGTGGTGGAGGTACAACTTGAAACAACCTTTGTGAACCACAATATGGACTTAGTAAATGACATTACTTACAAGACTGATTATTCACTTTAGCATTGTTAGTAATAGCCAAAGATTAGAAGCAACCTAAATATTCATCAATCAAAAACTGGTTACATAAATGAAGGCACCCAGCAATAAAGTAAGGCAGAGCAACCAGTGGAAATGAGCATTTTAGTAGAATACTTGCGAGATGATGGTGACCTTGACTAGGATGCCAGCAAGTGAAGACAATGTACAAAGTCCAGAGACAGACCAGAGTAAATAGGATTTGGCAATAAACTGGATTCAGACAGAATTCAGAGAGAGGGTGGGATCAAGAATTAGAAAGCAAATCATTCAAAGCTATAATGCACAGACCTATGCACAGACCTTGGGTTTCATCTACAGTTTATACACAATGACTAGGCACTAAGTATATTTGTTAATGAATAAAGATTTTGTATTTAGTGGAAAAAGACAAAACAATTTACACACTAACCACAGGAAAAGTATATATTTGACTATGATAAAACATATATTTGGCTACAGTTAAAAAAAAAAAAAGGAAAAATAAAGCTACTTAGTACAACTATTTAACTATTTAGGGGGGAAAAAAGAAAAAACTAAGACACCACAGACCTCCAAGTATATGCGAAACAATATCCAAGCCAAAAGCACACCCCAGCACTTGCTAGAAACTGTAGTTATTTAATATTGGAAAATGTTGGACCATTTCTTAATTGTGGTGTAGACCCTGGTAATCTATTGCTGAGTGATCTTTCTAGGCATTATGTTACTTCTACACCAAAACTAAACTGGGATCTGGCCCTGACATAAAGATAGGACCTGACCTTCAAGCACTGGAAGCTTTACTGAGGCAGGGAGGGACAACAAATTAGGGGATCAAGCCAAGTGCTCCCTCTTGAACAGAATATTTTCTGCAACCTGACCCAAATTTTAGAGTTGGGATGATGCCCATCTACAGGAGGTTTATCAATAAAGTATTGACTTCAGTTGTTTATATTGGCAAGTATTAGCAACCAGTAGGTAAACCACTCTTCAAAGATAATAATACAGGTTACCAAAAAAGTTAAAATACACACACATTTTTGTATTATAAAAGTCACAAAATATGAAAAGTTAACAGTGAAAAATAAGGTTTTATTTTTTATTTATTTATTTTTTTTATATATTTTTTTCTTTTTTTTTTTTTCTCCAGAGCTCCTCTGGCTTGGAGAAAAAATAAGGTTTTAAATGAAAGCTATGTTGACAAGGTAAGGTAATAAATAAAATCAGATAAGGTCTGAAATATATTCAATCTAAAAATTTCCACAATTTATGTCAAAATTTTCAAACCAATAATCTATTCCAAAGATTAGATGATTTGGTCAACATTCATCTAGAAAATGTTTATAGATTTGTATCATAATCAAATTAACAGGTTTCCAAATGTATTTTAGGCTCATTCTAATCATAAAAACTCAAGGAAGCAAAAATCAATACAATCAGTTCTTTACCTGCAGCTCCTTCGAGACTCTCTCTAAGTGATTAGTTATCTTTTTAATCAGATCACTATACATCTGTTCCGAGTGCTGCTGACATACACATTTATACACACAACTGTTAAAAAAAAGAAACAAAAAACTAAGTTAATGATGAAGCATTTAACCCAACCTAAGGTTAAAGCACACTTTCAATATACAGCCACTGATCAAATAATTAATTCGGATCTAAAAAAAGTGACCAATCGCAGGTTTTAAATAAAAATTTACCCTCCCCCATCAGTGTTGCTATGGAAAAGTACCACCAGCTGCAAATAATCTCTTCTGAGTAGTCTATTACAAATTTAACCAGTACTAGATAATCTAACATTAGGTGATAAGCTAGGGTCTGAATATGATAACTACTTACAAACTAGGTTCTCTCTTGCTCTCTTTCTTTTAAATGAATATCAAAATAAGGGAGAAAGAGTGATAATCAGTAGAGAGAAAGTTTCTAACTCAGAAAAATGTTTGCAATACAACACTTTGTACATCAGCTATGTGGAACAGCACAGTTATCACTTCCTCCTCCTGTCACCATGCTAATCTCATATCCCACCCCAGTTCCTAATTTGCTGCTTCCGTTTACCAGGAGCTGGGAAACAAAATAATCAAACAGAGTTAGAAGAGTGTGTCAATAAACATCAACAGATTAAACCAGGGTCTCCCTGTGAGACTAAAAACACATATTTTTATACCAGATACTTCAGTCATTCTTGCTTTTTTCACTGACCTCCACAGTTTCTGCATTATGTATGGCAGAGGTGGCAGGCAGAGGTGGTAGGAGGAAGTCTAATAGAGTGTGGTTTCACATCTATCTTGACTTAAAAACCACTTTTGGATCAAAAAGTATAAATCTAATCTCCAATCAATAAAGGCAGAATATCTACTTACAGAGCCTCTCCTTATGTATTATATATTACATGCTTTCATGCTGCATAGTTCAAGGTACCCTAAACCTCAATATACCCTTTCCAACCCAGGCAAATTAAATCTTGACTTACCTGTAAATCTGTTCATAGGATATGGGGATATAGTCACCAGGACTCTGGGTTAAAAGTTGATCTATGGCACCGTCCAATTTTGGCCAGTATGTGCTCTTATAATCTTCAATAGTTATAACATTCATTACTAAAAGTAAAAAGTAAAATAAATTACTATGTGCCCCATGCAAAGGAAACACAAATCATAGCAATTTTGCTCTTTTAAATTCCTTTCACTTACTCTTCTGATTTAACATTGACACTCCATCACCTAACATCATTTCAATAAAAAAAAAAAAAAAAGGGAACCTGGTTAGGGATGTTCAGCAGCCATGAGTTTAAAATGAATTACTATGAATCTGTCCATCTTTAACAAAACAAGCAATCATCATTGGTTTCCTTCCTGGTTTTCTGTAAGTTTCTGTCATCACTGGATCAATCTCAAACATGCTCTGATCCTCAAACTTACACTGTCGATTATATGACAAAGTGGCCTATTAGTGAGCCACAACAATGTTCTGGGAAACTGTGAACACTGATCATCATCACTCTTGATAGACATCTCTGGGAAACTCACCTAAGGATAGGACTATGGGGATTAAGATCCAAATGCTACAGTCACAAAAGAGGTTGACAGAAAATTTGCTGAGTTTACAGTACCACCAGTACTTCTCAGACATTACTACAGCTCTAACTCAGGCTCTCACTATCTTAAACTGGATAAGCCCAACAGAAAAAAGTCAATGAACTGGAGCCTTACGCTGAAGGCTTACTTCATTCCTACTGACAGGCTCTACTCCCTCACTCTAGGTTTTATAAAAACATTTATAAGGGCTGGTCCTAACAACTTTAAAAACCAGGGGAGACAGCTACTTCACAGCAATGAAACACTAATGTTAGCAAAGAGCTACCCAAACAACATACCAGTACCTGTGTCTTTCGAACCACAGTTAGCCCTGGAGATAGGAGCTAACAACTTCTAGATCAGGTTTTTACTGTTTATTTTACACCAGAAACTGGGAAGCAGAACAGTTAAGTGACTTCCCCAAGACTACATGGCTAATTATTGGCAGAGGTGCCAGGTAAAGCAAAGCCTTTCCAGCCATCTTGCTATCACATTCCCGATTTCCACATCTTTGTCATTCAGCCTCAAGACTTTTTTCTATCTCTGTACCACCTATACCATTTTTATTCAATATTTTCTTTAAATCAATTCACTTTTGTTTTTACTTAAATTTATTTAATGGACACTTAAGGAATAAACTACTGAGAAATATGCATACAACATGGCATAACCTTAAATGAATTTTGTTAAGTGAAAGCAGCCAGACCCAAGGGGCTATATATCGTAAGAGACCCACTTACATGACACTAATAAAGAAAAATCTGTAGGGAGGAAAACAGATCAGTGGTTGCCAGGGGCTGGAAGGGATAAGGCTTACCTAATAAAGGGGTAGCACAGGAGAATTTTTTGAGCAATGAACTGTTTCACATGGAACTGTGGTAGAGGATACAATCACTCCATGCATTTATCAAAACCAACAGAACCATACAACACAAAGTGAATTTACCATATGTAAATTTTTTAAAAAAAATCAACTAGGCTGTAGGGGTAAAGATAGAATGCAAATTGAGACAAATAATCTAATTCACAAATGAATCACATAACCTACACTGAAGGGAAGAGTAAGGAAAGGAGTGTTTTGACTAGATATAAGACTAAAGACAAAAAGCACGGTACATACACATACACGTGCTCAGACATGAAAACAACACGGACACACACACACTACACAGCCAGATTACATAGGGCCTTATGGGCCATTGTAAAGGCTTTGACTTTTACTCTGAGCAAGATGGGGGCCTCTGGAGGGTTTTGGGCAGAGTGATGTGACCTCACTTAGGTTTTATATGGATCATTCCAACAGCTGTGTTGAGAGTAAACTAAGTTAGGAGTCTGTGAGTTGATGGGGAGGGAGGTGGGTTGGGCCAAGTGGTGGAACTAAGGACTTAGATAAGGAGAGGTCAGATTCTGAATATATTTTAAAGGTAGAGCCAAGAATATTTGCTGAGGGATTTAATGTGACACATGAGAAAAGTCAAAGATGATTCCAAAGTTTTTGGCCTGAGCACCAAAGGATGAAGTTGTTGTTTAGTAAGATAAGGAGGATTGGCCAGGCACGGTGGCTCACGCCTGTAATCCAACACTCTGGGAGGCTGAGGCGGGCGGATCGCTCAAGGTCAGGAGTTTGAAACCAGCCTGAACAAGAGCGAGACCCCGTCTCTACTAAAAATAGAAATAAATTAATTGGCCAACTAAAATATATAGAAAAAAATCAGCTAGGCATGGTGGCGCATGCCTGTAGTCCCAGTTACTTGGGAGGTTGAGGCAGGAGGATTGTTTGAGCCTAGGAGTTTGAGGTTGCTGTGAGCTAGGCTGACGCCATGGCACTCTAGCCCGGGCAACAGAGTAAGACTCTGTCTCCAAAAAAAGAAAAAAAAGATGCCAAATGTTTAGAGGCTTTCTGGAGGAAGAAAAAAAGTAAAAAAAAAAAAAAAAAAAAAAGAAAGAAAGAAAAGATGAGGAGGACTACAGGAAAAGCTTAGCTTGTCTGGGGGTGTAGCAGATACTGTTGGTGCCCCACCCATTTACTCTGTCCACACCTATGACTACTTGCCTCAGTATTCTGTCTGGCTGCCAGAGCTTGCTCTGCCTGCAGGAGAGGCAGGCTGGAAGTTCTGGAGAATTAACACCCCCAGAGCTGCCTTCAACCAGTGACTGAGGATTCAGTGTCCCTCTGCCTTTGGTGAGATAATTCTAAGGCACATGTGCCAAAATGATTCCCAGAGTTCCCCACAGGGATTAAGTTCTAGTTGCCCACAGTGATGACTGACTTCACCAGTTTCCTTACCTCCCCTGTCTCCCTTTCCCAGCTTCCTTATAGCTACTTCCCAGGGTCACTCTCTTGCACTGAAAAACTACGTGCATTTTAAAAAAATAAAATGAATGTATCAAAAATAGAAAAGCTGTGTCACATGCCATTAAACAGAAGACAACATAGAAATAAATGTTATTAAATTCTAGCTAGGTTCTAAAAGGTTCTGAGCCTGAAGTTTGCTTTCCCTGTTAAAAAGGGAGATTGGCGGGTGTCGAAAGGTGTTACACACTAGCTCCAAAATACTATCTTTCTGCTTTTGTAATCAGGATTCAAACAAAACAGAAAAAGAAATTACATTCTCACTGTGTGATTCTGAGTTACTGAATCCCGTATCAGTGTTATCACCTAAACCACATCATATACCTGCTCTATATCAGAAGTTGAGACTTGAAGAAGGTAAGTGATATGCTCCCAAAGAAAACTGCCAGCAGTAAAGCCAAGAATTAACATACCAATCCCAAGGGCTTCTCCACTTAGTTCAATAAACCATCCTATGGAGCCATAGGAGCCATCCTGGAGCTCCTATGGCTCCAGCTGGGAGCACTCCTGCTCAAGCACAGGCTTCACACTTCAGCAAAATCAAATCAATGACAGGGAGGAGGAAGAAAAGGAAACTAAAATGTAAAGTCCTGGCCGGGCGAGGTGGCTCAAGCCTGTAATCCTAGCTCTCTGGGAGGCCGAGGTGGGCGGATCATTTGAGCTCAGGAGTTCGAGACCAGCCTGAGCAAGAGTGAGACCCCATCTCTACTATAAATAGAAAGAAATTAATTGGCCAACTAATATATATAGAAAAAATTAGCCGGGCATGGTGGCGCATGCCTGTAGTCCCAGCTACTCGGGAGGCTGAGGCAGCAGGATTGCTTGAGCCCAGGAGTTTGAGGTTGCTGTGAGCTAGGCTGATGCCACGGCACTCACTCTAGCCTGGGCAAT